>VYXB01007043.1:2154969-2281041 GCA_013397135.1 Pachyramphus minor
GTTTTCTGTCTTTATCCCCCCCCCCGCAGGGGGGCGGCGGGGAGGGGCTGCGGGCGCTCCGGCGGAGGCGCCGCGCCCCCATAGGCCTCCCGGCCGCCGCGGGGGTGCAGGGGCGTCCCGGCGCCGCTCCGCCCCCGCCCTGCCCCTGCGAGCGAGGAAGGAGGGCGAGCGGGCGGCGGAGGTCCCGGGCCGCTGGCCGGGGACACCCCTGGCCGCTAGCCCGCCTGGGTCGCGCCGGCTCCCTTGCTCGCTCCCCAGCCTTCCTTTTCCTCCTTCCTGGAGGTTTTTGCTCCAAACACGCGCAGAGCCCTCCCTAGGGCTCCTCGCTGGGCCCTTTCGGGCTTGTTTTTAACTCGACAAGTTTCGCTCGACTCTACTCAACCCTCCCTCTTTATTCAGTCTCATTTCTGTTTCTTGCCGGGGCTCAGAGCTCATCGCAGTCTGAAGTTCCCTCTCGTTAAATCTCTGTCGGAGCTCCAGTTTACGAAGCCCTGCGCGGCCGCTGAGGTTGTGCCAAGCCGGTGCAGAGTGAGGGTTTCCCAAATAAGGCAGGCAAGCGGCGCGATGTTCCCCTTGAAATCCATCTAGGTAGCCGTGGCACAGGCTCTTGGGGAGCCTGGCTGTGGTGGGATACCCGAGAGTTAAAGCTGAGTAGGCCTTTTAAGGAGTCGGTAGCACAAAAGAGGATGATGAATGATTCTTCTTTTAGGAAGGAGATTGAGTGGGTAAGCTGGTAATTACAGTTCATAAAGTCTTCCCTGCTGCCTTCCCTGCGATGAGTGGAACAGGACAGCTATTTCTTGCTTTGGTACAAACACCACAGCAATCAAACTAGGAGTTTTCAAAGGAACTCTCAGGAGGTAACTTAAGAACTCGAGCATAACTCCCTGTGGTCTTTCCTGAGCAACAGAAGGCTGAAAATTAGTGTGCCTTTCCAGTACAGTGTTGGGAGGAAAATGCCTTCTTTACTTAGATAATAAAAAAAAATCTGACCTCTGAAACATCAAAGTTGGCATCTCGGTTTGCTGTAATGAGCATTACGTCTCTTCTGAGATAGAAGAAAAATCGCTGTCCTGAAAAGGCATGGTTACAAGCAACAGAAAATGCATGTCAGCATACACACAGTAGAAAATGCTATTAAATTGTCAGCTGCAAACATCTGAGATGGATGTATTTAACTTTTGAGAGGAGGTAGTTAAGGCAGCACAGCTATCTGCTTGCAAGTGAAGATTCTAACTTTCCAGAAGTGCAAGGTGAGGTGCAGTTTGGAACAGTTCATTAATTCCTTTAGTGGGGATAATATATTATTTGGGGCTTTTTAGTGATGAAGTCCTTGCAGCATGAATGCAGTTTGCTCACAAGTTCTCTTTGTTTAGAAGCCCTTTGGAGCACATTTAAATGTGTGGGCATCAGCACAAGAAAGAACAAGCTACACCAGTGTAAAGGGTCTTTGTAGCTCAGCAACTGTCCAAAGCATAGACCATAAAAGAAGAATTCAATCACATTGCATCCCAAACTCAGATAGTTGCATAGTGATTTAAAGAAGCAAAAAGGTCCATGAGGCTTAGTGAGTTAATAAATTGTGGATGAGGATTTTTCATCATTTGCTGGTAAATGAAAAAAGAACAAGAAATAGATATCATACCTGAGGAACTTGCCTTTCTGGCAGATGGTGGTAGAAAAGTCAGGATATGGTAGAAAGTCTAGAAGGGGAACTAAGCTGCTTGTTTTGTTGTTGTGGAGGTTTTTTTGTAAGCATGCTAATTCCTTCCTTAAAGGCAATTTCTATTCTTATCACTTCTCTCTTTTACTTGAAAAATTAAACTGAAATGTGTATATTCTTATTTGACAGCTCCACTGTTCACTCTGTTTAGTAAGATGCTGTGAAGCAAATGGGAGTTCTGAACAAGCAGAAAAGATAACATGACAGAATTCTTGTACTAATAGAGGTCAAAATAAAGAGTGTTTTGGATGAAGAGTGTTTGGCGTATTTTGATACTTTTTTTTCCCAAACTGAATATAGCTCTCGTAGTAGGTGGCTATTTTGATTGCTTTAGTTAGACAATACAGTAATGATTGCAGTGGGGCAAGGGAAGGCAGAGGTAGGGTGTGTTTATTGCAGCAGCCCTTTATGATGTGAGGGACACTATGCATTTGAACATTTAAAGCTTTTGGCTGTGATTGCCCCTTGACAGTAGCCCTTGTGGCTTCTAGTAACCATGCAGAAGAATGAGTAAATTGAATACAATCGGCATATCAAGAAAGGGAAAGGTTGCACATGCTTCCACTATGAAGAGCTTAAATAAAAAGCACCCACTCTCTGAGGTTCAGTTGTCATCCTGGTCTACAGCTGCAGTTTCTTCTGGAAAAGAGTTTCCAGGCAGTTCCCCTCCATTTGGATGGATTTAATACTGCTCATAGCTGAGCAAGATGCTCCTGCCACACTTGCCACAGTCCACTTAAGTTCAAGATAGCAATTTTTTCATTGGAAGTCCCCTCTTCACCCTTAGGAGTCATACATTAGTGAGGAGAAGATGGATGCAAATGGTCCATTTAGCAGATACATGACAGCAGAGAAAAAGTTGTCAAGGTCAGTTGCATCTATTCTTCTGAGAAATACTTGAGACAAAACTGCCCAACAAGGCAGTCTGAAGGCTGGGAAGTATCTTCAAGATGTGCACAGTATTTTGCTATTGATTATGCTGGGATGGAGTGTAAGTGACATCAACTATGTGGATTTTACATCAGTCTTATAGTACCTTATATATCCGCTTGGTTTTATTCATGAGTGGTGCTAATGAAGTAAAAAAAACAACTCAAACTGTAACATGGAACTTTTAATAATGTGAATGGCTTAAGTGACTTGGAAAATGGGAGCCTTGAAACAGGTCAAAGGCAAACACAGAGATACTACAAGAGTGAGGAACATAATTTTCCTTTTCTGGTCAGGGCTTGTTTCATAACCTAATGTAGTTATGGTCTTGCTTTCAGTGTTCATAAATTTAGATGATGACAGCTTTTAAACTACTGAAGTGATTTTTTTATTTTATTTTAAAGAAAATTTTTATGGTTCTCCATACTTTAAAAATGAATGTGCCCTAAAACCTAGTATCCTGGATTCTCATGCTTTTAAAGGTGTCTGAATTGCTGCCTTCTTAGTCATCTTCTAGATTAGATGGGGCTCCAGAAGGGAAATAGAACGAATACCCAAAACTGCCAATAAGACTAGAGAAAACAGGTAACTTGAACCCACCACTGTATTCCCTGGGTTAGTATATACATAATGCAATGGGCCATTCATCTGCAGTTAAGCTGGAATATTCCAAGCAAATGTTTTTCATCTGCTGCAGAAGAGATTCTTATCTTATTATGAAATATTTTTGCTATGCAGTGGAAACAGTGTGTAAGCACTCCCTGAATTATGAGAAACTCATTTCAGCAGAGTTGTAAACTGTGAAAGTACATCTGCAAGTGGCATTTGTGAGTTATGGATGTTACAACCTCTTGTGCTCACCATGTAGGTACAACAGTTCTACTGCCAGCAATGAAAAGGAGCATAAACCAAAGTTTGTTAAAATGAGTCTAGGAAATGCATGTGCTTGGGTATATTACACCATGGAGTTTTGCAGCCATCTAAAGGGTCAGCTGCAACCCGGTGCTCAGGTAGAAAAATAAAAATTCCTGTTTCCTTCCTCTAAACTACTCTTTCTCCTATAGCTTTGACATAGAAAATTCTGGAAATGGATGGATATGCACATATAGCTCATCCAGATGTAGAATGTTAGTAAATATATACCATATGCGGTAACGATTTGCTGTGGATAGTGTGTGAAGCACAATTCCTGCAAGACTGTCTCAAACCACCAAGTGGGTAATTGGTGTAACAGATCCTCTTGGAGCATGCAGATTTCGCACCTGGCCACTTTGTGGTTTCAAGTCTTGGGGCCTCCTCACTTGCTCTACGTTAAGATGTCAGTGCCTTGCTGAGTAATTGCATGAAATATGCCCTGGATCCAAGTAGCTGTGTGAGAAATACTGGTTTGATTTTTGCCTTGTTTTGCAAAGCTTCCTGTGGACTCCTCAGCTGCCGCACAGGCGTCAGAAATGTTCTGTTATTTCAGTTTTAAAAGGCAGTAGCTCCTTGTTTCTAGTACTGATGTAAAAGTTCAGCATCCCTGTCTAAAAATAGTATCTTAGAGGTATCTTAGCCCTTTCAGTTAGCCCATCCTAACCCCTTTCTCTTGCTTGACCCAGGAATCCAAGAGAGGGGATCCAAGGAAAAGAGCAGAGGAGTAGAGCAGTAGCAGTTAAGGAGAAGAGAAGAGGGTAGAGGGGAGGCCATCTGCCTTACCTGGAAGTGTCTGCATTGGAACTGCTGCTGATGTTGGCTTCTCCAGCCAGAGATGTGATAGACAATGGGGAAGCCCAGGGATTTTCTGTCACCTGGGAATCCTTCTAAGCTGCCTTACGCTGCAGGAGACCCTTTACTGAGGGTGTTTCTTAAGTGGCCTCAGTGCTTTGTAACTGGCTACTAGCTGAAGAATTGTTAGGTGTTGTTTCTGGAGCCCCTTAAAGACCTTGATGTTAAAAATAAATGACTGCCCAAGGAGGGAATAGATGACCTTTTATTTGACCTTTTTGGGAATGCGTGGAGGGTTTAATTTGTATCTTTTTGTTTATGACTTTACTGTGTGTAGTATCTCTGCCCATCTGCTTCTCTCATTAAATCCATGGTACAGCAAGCTCCAGGACCTGATATAGTGCCTAATTGTATGCCACTTCTCTGTGAAGCCCTGGGAGCTCCACCAGATTCCTTCTTCCACTAACTATAAACTCTGAGTTTGCTTGCTCAGGTAGAACAAGGCTTTGATAAAATAAGAGTTAGAGCAACTGCAGGAGATGAAAGAGAATGACATAGATAAAGGTACATGTATTGATGATTAGTGGATGGTAGTGGTCCTAGTGGCTAATAGGAGATGAGAGGATGAGGGGCCTGTTGGGTCCTGTGAACAGAGTGGCTCTGGTGGGACTGAAAGCTGGGATGGTATCTACAATTATCTTTTGATTAATGGAGTATCTGACTGCTTTCTGTGGAAGTACTGATGGTCCTTAAGTGAGATCAGATCTGAAAGTAGTATTTTATTCATGGTATAGAAAACTGCTTGCACCACAGTCATCACAGAGGATACCATTACCACCTGCTCAACATTGCACTCTCACTGATTGTTGCCTTTATGCTTTCTTTACATACCCAGGATTATCTATGGGTTTGCTTTTTCTGTTTTATCCCCACTTTCCATTAGGCTGAATAACAGAATGAGTATTTGCTTTGTTCATGAGTATATGCATCTTATCCATTCTGAGTTGCCAGGTTGATTCTAGAGTAGGCATTTCTCTTAATTAACTCCATTGCAGGAAAGTTTGTTTCCTAGGTACTTTGAGTTGACAAATTACTTATACCAAAATTGAAAATTCTCCAAGAAGGTTTTAGGCAATTCTTTATACAAAAAGAATGAACTGCAGATGCCTGAAGACAAAAAGTTTTGATTTTTATGTCCCAAAACTTGGACCTCTGTCTCATAGAAGGGCTCAATTCTTGCCTCAGTCAGCACACCTTATATGCCTACGAAATTCTCCAGGTCATCTAGGACTTGCCTTGAGTATCATCTGGTTCTGAGTTGTCTGACGCAGGCAGTGGATCAGCAAGTACTGATCTATTTACAGCTCTGTACGGCCTAAAAGTCATCAGCTTTTATAAAAGATACATGAACATGGTGTACAGGTTTTGGATTAGATTTACTACATTAGTTCTGGTGTATGGTTTTATGAGAACAGTTATATTGGTGCAGACATAAATATGAACTAAACTATTCTATTAAAAAAACCCTTTCCATATATGCACATCTATCAATCCTAGATAAAAATCACAGTGATATTACATAAGTTAGCATTACTGGTGGAACACTAAAACCCCTGCTTTAAAACATTAAAATCTGTCTGCTTCCTTTTTAATCCAGGTTGTTTTTTCACCTCAATTAATACGACTGACAAACATTACTCACAAATATGTCTTGTTTAATAGAAATACTTCATTCTAATCACTCACCAAGAAAAAGAAAATTTTTGCAAAGAGAAAAAGTGCTCTTCCAAAGCCTGTGTAAAAACAGAGTTCTCACTATAGAGTTGCTTGTCACTAATCAAATTCACATTCATGTTAGCCCTGTTTAATTCGACTGAACGCATAATGTGAATTTCTAGCAAGACATGTTTTCTTTGTTTCTTCAATACAATCCTAAATAAGAAAGATGAAGGTATAGTGGAGACTACAGTAAATAAATGAACCAGAAGAGTGTAGGCACTCATGCCTTATGGAAAAACATACCATACTCCTTGGTGCAAAACTGGAATATTTTGAGTCATACCATTCTTCTGGAAATTTTTCTTGCCCACTAACTCCTTGAAACTTTAATTTTACTCTCCATATTTGCCTAGACACTACTGCAGACCCTTACAGTGAACCTCTCAAGTTAAGACTGTGCCAGCCTGCAAGTACTGACCTGACCTTTCCCATTTAGTGAGACAAGTAGCTTCTTCTCATATAAAGGGCTGAACAAGCCTGCCAGTGTCTCTATCTTAAACATAGCTGTTAATTTGGAGGTGTTAACATGTACCACCTGGTCCTGTGAGGATGGGATTAGCCAAGGGTATCATTAACACTAATAACTTGTTGAATGAAAAATAAAAATGAAAGCTGAGGAAGTCTGCAAGGGTGTAATTGCTCCAAAATTAACTTTCCAATGTTTCTACCTTATGGAATGTCATATTTGCTAGGAAATGGGAAGAACGAATGAACAGATGATCTATTTTTTGACAAACTAGTGAAAAAAGTGTGGAGCTTATTTCCTCGCTTTTACTTGCACTTTGTTTTCTTTCACTTGTCTCAGCCCAAGCTGTAGGCCAGGGCCAGCAAAGGGTGTGTATGTGACTGGGTAGCTACACAAACACATTCTCCAGCTGGCTTGTGTCCACCTCACTGTTTCTACCACAGTATCCCTGTCACTGAGTGAAAAACATTTATCCCCATCAACATTGTCAGAGACACTCCTTAAAATATGTCAAACCTGAATTGCTTGGTAAGTAAGGACATTGGGAAATGGGTGGATGTCCCAGTATAATCTCAGTGCTCACCTTACAAACCATAGCAGAAAGTTGGCACATTTTTACTCTGGGAAAATATAAAGGGTAAGTATAGCAAATCACAGTTTAGAACTTTTTGTGATGGCTTGCCTCTACACTGGTTGCTTTTCATACCTCCAGGTGGAATATCTTTCAGGAAAGTGGCTTCAGGTCACCATTACAAATGCCATACCAGTGATGTCAAAGGTACTGTGTGTTCCTGCCATTGCCAAATTTCAGCTTTGCTCATGGCACAGTTATGTGTTGCATTTACCAAAAATATTTTTCCCATCCCTGAGCATTTTAATAAATGAATGCTACATTGAAATTATATTCATCAAAAAATTATCCAGCTCTGTGGAGAAATAGGACAGTACTTGAGCAAACTGAACTGGTTTTGTTACATTAATTTTGAATTGGTGAAATTTCTGTTAAAAATACTGTGTTCATTTACAGTATTTGCACAGGAAAACCTAAATTAAAATCAGACATATCAAATCTGTGGGTCCCCCAAAACAGCTAGATTTTCCAAAAAGCAAAAAATTGAAATTTTAGTTAGTATTTTTATATTTATGTTACATGTGCTGAATATGCACTTTTTTACTACCCCTTCTAGTAGTACATATGAAATTACTGAACATTATCTCTGTATCTTTAGCTTGTTTTTACTTAGTTGATAATGTATTTTAAATCAAACACATAGCAGTGAGTATGAGTTCAACTGCTGGTCTGTGTTCAACTTGGCTTTCTTAGATTGAGAGGAAAGGAGAATTAATTTTTAAAAAAGCTTAAAATGTTAGAAATGGGTTATTATCTACCATTTTAAGAATAGGACACTGTCAAGTATATATTACTTCCAAAGAAACAGATGCAAATTGTTTTTTTCTGGCCTGAAAGTAGGGGTGTAGGGTGTTGTGAGAACCAGAGAGGTCTCTGTAGACTCTGCAGAAGAAAATTCATGGTTTAATGTTATACATGCCTGTCATTTTGCCTCTGGTGTTAGCATGTGTGTTTTGACTGTATCAATATCAAAATATAGCAAACTGGGGATGACAAATAGTGACATCCAGAAGGAAGCACAGTACAAGAAAGGATCATGCTTTTCGGTCTGATTCTTTCTAGGTCACAAATGACTTGCATGAAGATGTCAGTATCCTGCATCTGTTTTTCTATTTTGCCAGATGTCTTGAAGTGAGATAAGTGGATTCATGCAGCTAGGGACAAAAAAACCCACCACACTTATCTGTATTGCATTTTTTATTGTGTTAGCAGAAAAATATCAGGCATCCCTTGGCAAACTGAGTGTTACCAAAAAATTTCAATTGGCTTAAGCTTACCTAAATTAGTAAAGAATTTAACAATATATTAGAAATAAAATCCTTTATTTAACTTATTTTAAACTTTTCCCCTTGATGAACTGAAAATATGAAAGTGCTGCAATTATTGCCAAATTTATGATTCTCTTAAAAATCTTCTGAGAAGAACTGATAGTGACAACCAATATCCCCAGTAAAATGTTGTGGTTTGGCTTTGATTTGTGGTTAACTGTGGCTGTGGTGTCATCTGGCTGTGCAATTTGCAGAAGTACTTCCAAAATTGTAATTCATTTTCAGTAGTAGGACAGTCTGTGTTCAGATTTGATTCAATTCTCTGTTTCAAAATACCTTTACCTTGTACTATTTCTGCAGTACTTCAATGATTCTTTTGTTCTCTCTACCATTGTAGTTATGTGATTGTAATTCTTTCATAAAGAATCGCTCTAGAAGGCCAATAAATAAATAATTCATACTATACCTCCTAAAGATCTGCTTTCTGGATGGCTTGAACACAGTATGGTAGTAGGAGACTTGGGTTACATTGGGACATTTTTTAAAACTGACAGTCGCACTTTTATTATGAATAATTGTTTTTGATGATAATAGCAGCCAGTGTGCAAGGACTAATAAATTCTGCTGAGTTACCCAGAGATATAGCTTAGTCTCCTTGGAATCTATAATGCATTTTTAATTGGATTATTATGGCTCCATGGTACCTGCGTATTCCATTGAAAGCTTGAAAATCATTCAGTTACAACTCAGTAGAAATTGAAAGAGTCATATATCCTGATGGGTTTCTTAAACTTTTATTTTTGGCTTGTAGTAATTCCCAAAGACTGAAGGAAAAGTCTCATTATTTTCAACCTGCTTCTCTAATCATCGACTTTTCCTTGCTGAATTATTCCTTATTGTAAAGTCTTTGTTCCTTTTTTTTTTTTTTTTTTTTTTTTTTATTTAACAGTTTGGGGGTTTTTTTTTTTTAAAATTTTTTTTTCTTTTTTTTTTTTTTTTTTTTTTTTTTTAATGTAACAGTTTGGGTGCTTATTGTCTTGAAAGTCTATTTGGGGAAGTAACAATCCAACCCAAGTGGTGGATAGTGCATAGAGTTATATCTGTGTTAGTGAGAGATTTATTTCATTTTTAAAGGAGCATCAGTGGACCTGGCATTCACACTCTACATGTTTTTTCTCCTTAGGGCAAGATCTAGTCTTACCATCTAGACCAAATGCCCATCAGCAGACAGAGCACGGATTTGTGTTTAGAGCATGCTATGTGTGCTCTGAAATGTGAATAAAAAGAAGTGAGGGAGAGCAGCCCCAGTATTTATGACAGGAGTGTGTTCCTGGTCTGGACTAAAAAATCAATGTACATGTTCTCTAGGTGAACCTGAGAGCAGAGAAGGAATTACACTGTTCCTCTGGCTTTCCTCCTTGCCCTTGAGAGAAGATTTAGTATATTTCTGTTTCTTCTATGCTGGTCCTGGGACTGAATGCAAATTCCTGCTTTTCCCCTTTCGTCCACTTAGGATGGGTTATAGTAGTTCTCCCTCTTGTGTGTGTTTTGTTGCTGTTGTTGCTTTGTTGGTTTTGGATTTTTGTTTTGGCTTTTTGTTTGTTTTGGCTTTTATTTGTGGAGATTTGTTTATTTGTTTGTTGGGGTTGTTTTCTTCCCCCGTTATACAGCTTTTTATGCTTTCTCCTCTGTGGAGGTTTGAAAGAAGGCTCTCAACAGACCATTTTTGTTCCCAACAGTTTCAAAATGGTAAGATGGCCCTCCTGTGCTTTTGAAGTGCAGAGTATATTACATGAAAGCTTGCCATGTTGGCATTTCAATAATCACAAAATGTTTTCATGCTGTGATAACCGGAATAGTTTGTCTTGTACCACTTTTATGTTTTGTTTCATTATGTAGCCTGTTTATCCTTTTTGTGAGGCTTTACTAAGGATGGATACCATGACTGGCAGCCCAGTGTGGTCACTTATTTGCTTGGAATGGAATCAAAACTATGTATTATTTGACACAGGACACAAAACAGCCATTAAGTCAAAACTTTACCAGTGGTGTGGGCCAAGTTTCAACCATCAAAGGAATAAAAGGCCCCTATATAATTCTTTTCAGACTCTAAAATAATGTTTTTCTTTAGTGACCCTCAACTGAATGATACTCTAGAATTACTAAGTACTTTACTGATATTAAATAAGGGTTAGTGCATCAATTTGATAGGTGTTATTAAAACCAACTCTGTAGGTATATAAACTTGGACCAACCAAATTATTTGACTATGGGTAAATGTGAGCCCCTGGCAGGCAGAAACAGCCAAAGCTCTGGCCTCTAATTTTTACTGCTAACCCACATAATAGGGTGTGTGTGCTTTAACAGTGGGTATTCTTGAAATATATCCCCTTTCTTGAAAAAAATGTTTGGCATTTGGGATGCAAAGTCCTATCCTGCCTTTTCATATGAAATGAGAAAAAAAATTTCAATTAAAAAAATAAAAAGTCTTAGTCAGCTAGTCTACTTCTAAAATTTATTTGCCCCACTGACTAAAAATTTGGACAGATGAAGAATATTTCTCCTTTATTTCATCATTTTGTTTAACTTTGAGCTACTTTCTGCCTTTTCTAATGAGCTAACTTGGCTACTCAAGCTGCTGGCATCCCCCAGGCCCAAGAGCAAGGGAGTCATCTGAACCCTTCCCTTTACCCTGCTTTGCAACATGAATTTCAGGGGAATGGTTTCCACTGTTTATTGGAACTGGGATTAAGAATGGCTGTGTTTTGAGTGACAGAAGCTACTGGGGAACTATAAAAGCCTTCATTTAACTTACTCCTTTCTTTTCACACCACTCAGACAGTGTTGTAAAGTTGCACCAGTGTTAAGAGTGAGAAACAGCCCCACCGCAAAGCAGTGACTTTTAAGAACCCGTCTCTCTTTTGGCACCTAGGCATTTGAGCTGGGATTGGCTTTAAACCTTAAACCCAGTCAATGCCTGTGGAATACTTGTGGGAAACAAAAATAATGCCTTTCTTGTCCCTGTTATGTCTGTAACAGACACCTTGCTGCACAGTGTCAGCTAACGCTGATATCCCTTCAAGCTAAACTGGTCACCAAGTGAAGGCAATGAAAACCCAAACCTTCAGCAGTGGCTTCGGATCTCTGCAGCAATTTGCGTTTGTTTGGCCACGTGTGTGTTTGTGGCTTTTAAGTGCCTGCCCAGGCCCTGAAGTTTCAAGCGTAAGCTAGGAATTTATTACAAGCTTTGCACTTTAAACGTTTTTTTCACTTTAAGTACTACTGTTACTGTTCAGTTTCTGCTCATTCCCCAATAGAGGTACAGGCTAAACTGGGATATTGGTGTTTCTGGAGGACATTGTTTAGAAAGAATACAAACCAAAACCCAACAAAAACACCCTGTCTTGCAGCAAGTGCTTTGTTGCCTGGAATATCTTCTCCTTCCTTTTTTCTGCTGGCTGGATGTGACAGATTCCCAGAAGGACCTTTTTCTAACAGGAGGAAGGCTCTGGGTCTGCCATAATCACTCCCACCATTCTGGTTCTGCATGGAGTGCTTCCACCTCCTGGAAGGAGTCCAGCGTCTGCTCTGCAAACCACAGTGCATAGTTTTGAATGTTATAAATACTTTCTCAAAGATTTACTTTCTCAAATATACCTGTAGAAATGTTCTAGACTTAACAGTTCTTACAGACATATAAAGCAAAGTTATTTGGTTTTAACTTTACACTTGATGCCAATTAACATTTTTCTTTAAGAAATCAAATTTTACAATAATTTCTTTAATAGTTCTAAGCTCTGTCTTTTTGCATAATAAGATTTTAAGTATTTATAGTGTGTTTCAAAAAAAGATAACACAAAATGTACTTTTACCCTTGATCACCCTTATTCCTCTACTTCTCTTTACATGAGAGTTCTTTTGTGTATTTATTCAGCACACTTTCATTTCATGGCTTTCTAATGCTGCTTTCCAATTTTTAATAAATGTATCAATAATACAATTAATTGAGATTTGCTTCTTTCAGTATTGATTTTCTCTGTTGAGGAATAGATTTATACTATTTCTTCCCTAGCAGGAATATGCGTGGATATCTCTAGTTACACGCATGTGTGCTCAAGGCTATTTATTTTCCTTGTTAATATTTGTGAGACAGCTCTTCACAATGTCTTGTGAAAAAGCACATAAAACTCTATTGTTGCCTGTTCTGTTCACTTATTAGCGTAGTAAAATTGTTGAAGGAGGGAACAGATTAAAGACACCACACTGCTTTAACTGAATAGCTATCACTCTTTATCTAAATGTTGGACTGTCTTTAATAACTTTTCACTAGTTTCCCACTAAAATTTTTATGATTGTTAAAAATGAGTTATTTATTATAGACTATGATTAACTAGAACTTTTCAAGTATTGTACACTATAAATCTTTTGAGTTGACTGAAGCTATAGCTATATACTCTGACAAACTTACTCCAAGTAGACTTCCTACATCTATCTGACTTTTTTTTTTGAACAACACAAATCAAGAAAGATGTAGAAGGAACATGGAGAAAGAAGAGCTGGGGAAAGAGAAAGGGGTGGTGGTAAATGTTTCAATAACCTTGGATAAAAACTGGTCTCGGTTATTCTAAATTGAACAAAATTGAAAGATATAGGATGCCAGCATTTATCTCATAATGCTTCATGAAACAATTAAAAAATTTAAAGCAGCTACTAAATTTTAATGTGCCATTTTAGCAGAGTTTGGGGTTTTTTTAAAGTGTTATTTCCTTTCTTTAAAATCTTATGAAGTACCTTCTGATTTGGAGCAGTATATTTTGAAATACCTGAATTTGCTGCCTCCTACTTCAGGCTATACCTGGCTTAAGCACAAAGTGGTAATCACTCAGACTTTATCCAGTAGCAATTACTATAATTAACAATTGCCAATTTATTTGTTTTCAGGTTTTAAAAGGTGGCTATTGGAGTGATGCTTCCCAGTTGTCTATTTTCATCACTGGTTACTTTAGACCCAGTGATTCTGTTGCTTGCTCTACATGGATCATAAGTTAATTTCTTGGAAGGCTTTTGATGAGCCGTCAGTGGATAACATGGCTTTTTGTTCCCAGCTTTCACCCAAAACAAAATATGGTCTAAGTGTAATGGGCTGTGGTTCTTTTTCTTCTGTTCAATAACTTCTGATTACATCAGATTCTGTGGAAAAATGATGTACAAATATGACTGGTGGGAAAAAAGGTTTCTAATTTTTAACAGAAAAAGAATATCTCACCAGGGGAAAGTTTCATATTGTTTTTCTTCTTTGATTATCTTGTCCAATGTCTGACACATCTTGTTATATTTTTGAGATTTAGCTCAAGCTAGATTGTCCTGCAAAGCTTGTCCAAAACCTCTTGCATTAGCTGTTAATTTGGGGATCTCTAGAGATTCATAAGGGAATTCATTATTCATGTGACTCTGCATGAACCAATTTTTTTTTGGTTAAAGCTCCTCAGTGCTACAAAACCCTGAAATTTTAGCTATAGATTTGAAACATTGCTAAATTGCATAGCTGTTGAGATGAAGGGGGTGAATTCAGTTTAGTGTTTTGAGCGTACATGTCAGTGGAGGCTATGTCTGGGCAGAATAGCAAGCCATGGATATTTATCCTTTGGGCAAGGATTGGCCACAATGCAGCCTATATAGAGAGCTTCACAGCAGCTTTTTTTCCAGTGAGTAAACCACAAACCTTAGTCTTACTCTATAGGACCACACTTCTCCAGTATGAAGAGGAAATCATGTAATTCTAACAGTGTTTGTCACACAGAGTCCATGCAGCTGTATGACTGTAGTAAATGAATGCATGAGCACTTGTGTTTTGGAGTTCGGACCACTTACTGATCTTAAAATATCTATTCTTAACCTTAGGTACAGTAGAAAATAGCCAATGAAATACTTTGGCCAGAAATGCTGCATCTTATTCTATACCTATTAAGCACACTCTGTAAAATATTTCTTGATGTAGTACAAACCTCTTATAATTACCTATTATGACTTGCTGATGTGTTCTTTATCTAGGAAAGAAGAAATTTCTCTTACTTTTTACTTGGCTGTAGAAATACAAGTTACTTATGTTCATAAGCAAAACCAGGGTGAGTATAAATCAGTAGTTATATGCTGAGAACTGAATTTTGGTGTCAGTACTCTTACAATGGACCTCTGACAAATGATTGTCAGTGTTCCTAAATGGCTGCGATAAAAAAAAAAATCCCTTTGCTCCTCTGCAGGGTGTTTTAAGCATTTTGTGTTAGTAAAGCCTGCTGTTTTGAATGAGTTTCATATCAAGGCGAGAAAATATGTGACCTGACTTTATTAGTTTTGCAGCAAGTCAGACTTTGGCAATTGTTAGTGTTATCTTCTTTGCACCTGGGATAACCAATCTGCAGGGAAAAGGCTATCTTTACCTCTTTCAGAAGATTGTATATAACTCTAGATGTGTTACTGTGTGTAAATAAATGTGAGCTCTTGTAGGAATGCTTTTAGAAGTTTGAGTTTTCACAACTGACGTTTTGACCGTTTTTCCACTTATTATTCAGTGCCCAAACTTCTCTTCTTTAGGGAATTTATTTTCACTGCTTCACCTATCAATCTTTTTTTCCTCCCACTGCCCCAAAGAACTTGACAAACTGCGAAATTTTAAACCTTTCAGCAGCTGAAGTATCTTCTTGGAAATGAAACTTCTAAAAGTATGTTGCTACTTGGGTTAAGAAGGGCTGCATTGTTGCTTAGAGAGCTCCCATAGAAGCTGTGTGGCAGCATCTCATAACAAAGGATGGATACTGGGAGGGAAATTAATCGTGATCCATTGATTTCTTATTGCACTTCTGAACTGTTTGTCTGTTTTCAGCTTGTAAATAGTGAATCAATACACAGCAAAGTCTTGATCTCATAGGATGATTGCTGGTATGCAGCAGCACATCTTGTGGTTAGGGAAATAGAGGGGACTTGGGAAGAGCTGTATTCCTGTTACTTGTTCAGTCACTGAACTGCTCTATGGCATTAGAAAACCCCCTTCACTTCTTTCTGTTGACTTGCTTTGTCTATTTTTTTTTTTTTTTTTTTTTTTTTGGTTAGATGGTGCGGACATTTTATTGAAGGACTATTCTCTGTTCTCTGTTTTGCCAAGCTCAGCACAAGGCCTGCCTGGATAGTGTGGTCACATCTTTAGAGATCCATCTCTTGTGTCCATTACTATGAGGTCCTATAGGGCAGTTTCTAAGAACAGAAGTGATCATGTAGTTTGGGGCTGATAGGATATACAAGGTTTGCCATTCTCCTTCTTACCTTAAACTTGTAGCTATTTATCTCTCTTGCACTTTGCTTTATGATGAAGAGTAAAGTTATTCAGTGTCTCTATAGTTTAAATTTTCCTCCCTACCTTGTGGCTGGACACAGAGGGTTGAAATACGATTAGATGTTTGGGAAGACCAAGCATAAAACCTGTCACTGAGAACATTCCAGTTTTAAATCAACTTTATATCTACAGTGCCTAAAAGTCATAGGCAAAATGCTGTTGTACATTACCATGTACAATAATAACAGTCTGACTGGACAGGCTTGGAGTGAAATAGGGCAGCTTTGTGGTACCCCCCTTCAGGTCAGAGTTGTTGTCAGTGAGCTCCAACTATGCCATGTGGCTTGCAAATATTTCTTTTTTAAGAAAGAGCCAGTTTAGCTGGGGGGATTCTTCTCCCATGCAGTACATGCAGCAGATATTTCCTAGTGAGATCACGATTTGGAAAAAATGTGATATGAAAAGCAGGGAAATAGGTTTTCTTCACTGCTATGTTGGTTGCAGTGCAGAGGAATAGGAGGCAAAAATAAATTGCTCTTTTGAATATTTTCAGATTAATCCCTTGGCTTGACAAATGTAGCTTAGTATTTTGATGGTGTTTGAAAACAAAAATCTGTGGTGAAGAGCACAAAAAAGTCAGAAGTGCTCCTTGAAATAAAAACCCAAATAAAAACCCACAGTCAACAAATGGAAGAATCGAGGTTGGAAATAGAAACTAGAAAAATATGTTGATCAAAACAAAAAGAGAATGCTATGTATTGTACCCAGAAAACACAGACGTTTGCCTTTTGGTAGTCAAATGTAGGTGTTCAGGAGGTGGCCATCACCCATATATCTTTCTTGCCACTCATATGGCTCTTAAATTTCTTAGAGAAGATTAGTGAAGAAGTTTCATGATAGAATCTTTCCTAGTTCCAATCTCAAATACATATTCTTAATTTTTTAAATTTTATTTGGCTCTATGTCTGCAGTAATGTGTAGCTTTGTGAAGGCACAGAAGACCTGTTGATCCAAGTATTTGATAGTGTGTTTTCTCGTGAGTGTTTTCTTTGGTGTGTTTTGTCAATGTGTGGGTTTATTCCCATTCAATATACTCAATTTTTGTTGAAATGGACTACAAAAAAAAAAAATCCCTGTTAAATCACAGTCAGTTGCCTACAAAAAGACTTAACTAATTACTTGACTACTCAGCTCTACAGATGTGGCTGGGACATGGCTCAGTTCCCTTGGGCTTGCAGTTTAGCACTGGGTTTAACTGTTTTGTTGTGTGTGTTTGTATTTCTTGCCTTCTACTGGTGTGTAGTAGCAACTTTATTACAAATACACTTGATATTACTACATATCTTAGTGGATAACAGGATTTTCTGTAGAAAAGTAAATAAAAGCCTCCATCTCAAAATGATGTGAAGGTCTAACTCTTTGCAGAATTTAAAGCTGGAAGAGGCTATGGAAATGCTTATTCCGATCAATCCTAGTAAGCAAGATATTCTGCCAAGAATTGTATAATCTTTCTAAAATCTTTGGCTAAAAATATCTTCTTGACCTGAAAAACAGCTCTGCAACAGACAGGATATCAACTCCAATGTTTAGTCGCTCTCTGGATTAAAATTGTCCTTAGCTGTTAGTTATCATTTTGGGGGGGGGCAGGGTGTTTCTCTTTTTTCCCCCTGCCAAATACTTTGCCACAATCCAGCCAAAGAGGGTTTTTTTAATTACACAGTGCTTTATTTCTATGGAGGCTCTTTTGTTCTATAATCATATTGCCTTTCTGTTTTGCTAGATTAAATGGTTTGAGGCCATTTATTACTAAGTAAAAAATGATTTCAAAAGCTTTTTTATTTTAGTTTCTGAGGTGTTTCCTTTCTATTACCCTAGTGAGAAACTAGTTCACATTTCTCTAAGCTGTCTGAGTAGATATCCATAAAAGCAGGACTTTGCCTAGATCTCCTTACTATCAGTTCTTAATAAATTATCAGACGTAATTTTTTGGTTTTTGTGGAGTATTTAACTGGTTGGAACAGGAATACTGGAAAATGTAATGCAGGGGGGAAACATGATACCACAGCTGTGCAAACAGTGCTAAGATGTTCTTCATACCCTCTCCTCACTGATTTTCATCCCCACCCCCCTCCATGTGGTCAGAGAACTTGATGTGCAGAAAATAGACACACTTCTCATGAGGTTTATTATGGGCATAAGTTATTAATGATTGTTTAAAGAGCACACTGAGACTCATTCTGTTACAGCCCCCAGGGCATCAGCAGTAGCTTGAGTGTCCAAGAGGATTCTCAACTATGATCAGCACAACACATACCAGTAGGTGTATCTTCAACAGAGGAACTGCCATGGGGCTATTTTTAGTGTAGGTATCAGATGTCCTAGGATGGAAAATTGTAGAGCTCTGTTCCAAAAGGTCCTACAAAGCCAGACAGGATGACCTCAAAAAATATAAGTAGATTTTTAAGACTGTAGCAACCACAAATGCATTCTCAGAAAGATGAAGGGGAATTTTTGCTAGTTGTGCATAAGAGAGAGGGAGGTGCCTTCCTTAAATTGCGGTAAATCATGAATTCTTTAAATTTGTTTCACAGGTTGTTTCTTTTTCTCGTAGTTCACAGGGTCAAGTCCTAATATCTTCCTAATTTACACCTGCGTCATGTAATCCCCTACCTATTTTAAGCCTTGGCTGTAGAGACTGAGCTGGTACATTACTGCCACGTAGAGTTCAGTGCCAGCTACTGAATGGTTTTTATTAAAATTTATACAGTCAGTGGTAATCAAGAGATCCTTACACAGGACTGCTTTCACTAAACATGCAAATAAATCAGTGCCACTTATATGCGTGTTCCAACCACTAAAACAGGGTACTGTTACTCATGTGCAGCTAAGGCTAAAATAATGACTCCAATAGCAGGTAAATATGTTAACAGCCACGTTTGTTTGGAACACAGAAGGCATATGCAAATGCATAGACACGTATTACATGTAATTACACCGAACTGCACACTACTGAAGAAGCATATGGCGAAGACTGTAATGAGAGAAGTAACTATGCTGCAAATCACGACATGTGGCTCCACGTTCTTAATTTTAGTAATACCTAATCTCTCCGTGGCAGTAATGCAGCAGCTCAATTTCCACAGTCAGGTGTAACTTCTTGTTAAAGCCAGGCCTGATTACATGAGAGTAGAAAAAACCCTAAAGATATTCCTTTGAAATTCCTTCCCAAACTCATATAAAAGCATATGTGAAAATGCTTGCTTGGAATGAAGAAAAATCAGTTTATTTGAGGACAGAGCTTAAATAGTCTCCTGCTTCACCAGTACTATGTAATTGGTTGTATTGTCTTGAATCATTCTGAATTGTGCTGGTGTATGTTTTCTGAGGTTTTTCTACCTATCTTGGATATGGAGAAAAAACAATTACTTCTGAAGTCACAGTCATAACAATTGAGTGGCTGCATAATTGTCATTCATCATAGGAGTTTTAATAGCTTAGCCTTGCCATTTTTATGTAACAATTGATACAAATTTTATTCTAATCCAGGAAATGATTGAACAAAGCTCAGATATTGGTGAATGGCAGCAAAACATTACCTGAAAATGTCTGTAGTCTGATATGTGTGCATCGTGCTTTACCAAATGGAATCTGTGACTCTATTTCCTGCTATTTACATACAGCATTCCATAAGGATGCTTGCAGGTTAGACTGTGGAGCATCTTAACTCCAGTTCATGCATTACATTTTTTTTAATATTCATAGTATTAAAAGGGGTTATAGGATTGTAACTGTTTGTTTTATAATCTATCTGGGCCCTCTCTGAAAAATCAACATTTTGAATGTTGATGGTAATGTGATCTCCCCATTTCCTGCTCAGAATCTTTTACAGTGCTCCCCATCTGGAATTTCTGGCTCTTTCCTGTTTCAGGGTGTTCTGTGTACAGTGACTGTTGGCATTTTTAAGTCTGCCATTCCCTGTCCTAAAGATTTTGTTGATAAAATGTTAGCACTTTTCTGTTGCCTAATTTTCTTCCTTCTCCTTTGGCAGCTTTCCTCAGCTATTGGCAGTCCCAGCTCTTTGTCCAAGCTGTCCAGCAGGAGATATTCTCATTCTGGGTACATTTCTCAGAAAGAACAACTTTTGTTGCCTCTCACAGAAGCCTCATAGAAATCCACACAATGTTTCCTTTTCAAACAACAGCCTACATAAATCTGTAGGTTCCAAAGGAATCTTCCTGCTATTAAACTGTAGCAGAGGTGAAAGTCATCTCTTTCACCTTACCCTCAACCTTTCATTACGCACCACGTTAAGCAGTTAATTACCAATTTATTGCAATTACACTGAGGACTGATATTTTTTATTTAATTTTTTTTTTCTTGCCAAAAGTGCTGTGCCCTAGTTTTGAACTGCAGACATTAGATATCCTGTTCCTCAGTGCTTGTGGAATTATTACACATATAAAGTGGCTTTTGTACCTAACCAGTAATAGGATCAGTAGTTGTGTCAATTTAAATGATAATTTATTAAGGACAGGATTAGTAAAAGCTCACTTGACTTTGGCAGTGGAGTTAGAACCTTACTCAAAATCCCACCTAAATCTTTTGTGACTTCTCTTTAGCCTGTCCTCCTTTCGTTGTGTTCAGCTGGTTGTTTGGCAGAGCTTAAAATTACACACAGAGTATTAGGCTCTGAATTAAAGGTTTTATTTTTTTTAAGTTACTAGTGCTTGCTAGTCCCTTGTAACTTTCAAGCTGCAAGCAAGCACAAGTGCATTACAATTATAGTAGCAGCTGCTACTTTCTCTTGTTCTAAGCATGCATTCTCTGCCACCCTATTCCTATCCCTTTGCATATTCGGTTTCCAAGGGAGAGCCTGTTAAAGGATTATCTTGAGGGGAGATCTCCCCTACTTCACTGGGCCTTTCCTGACTGTAAACTTTCTTCAAAAACATCAGGAGTTGTTTTATGGAATATTCTGAAGCAAGTCCTCTTACCCACATAACTCAACTTAGGTTTTGTGTGATTAGATCATGTCAGTCTATTGGACACTAGTAGCTAATATGAATACTACATTGCTTTAAAAATAAATCATGTCTCACTCGTAATATATCAATAAGAAGGTAAATAATTCCTGTTAATGGCTTGTATCTAGTAAAGTGGCTGCACTACTCCCCTCACCCTTCCCCTAGATCCCAGAAAACCAATTTTGAAGTTGCCAAGTTCTTCTATTTCTGATCGTATAGGTAGAAGTGAGAGTATAATTTGACACAGATGGAAAGTAAACGGTTTCTTAAGCTTCCACTACTAGGACTTTAGAGTTTCAGTTGATAAGCTTCAAACAAATTTTAAAAGCCCTAGAGCATAATAAATTTAGGGTTGAACTCAGGGTTAGAAACAATAGATTGCAAATGCAAGGCATAGCGGGAGATAACACTGAACAAATGTTTATTCTGTTTTTTTACTCTTGTGTACATAGATGAACTATTGATTTAAAAACATGAATTGAAAGTGTATCATGAACCTACTGTAGAAGAAAATAGGAGCAGAATAGTAGTAAAATATTCAGATAGTACCAGATTGATAGGAAATTGTAAATGTTAGAATGGGCTGAGAAACCACTGTAGAATAAGATGCTTGAATAAGAAATGAACCAAACTGCTTTGCCATAGATCGTGCAGCTTATATGCTGTCATTCTTTTACAGAAAGATAGTTAGGAACTAAGAAATACAGGAGGGTTGCAATAATGTCACAGCAAACATATGTTTATTCAATGTTCTGGCAAGGAAATACATATGATGCAAGCTTGGGTTTGTAGGTGCAAAGGTAGTGATCAAAACTGTTCATTGAATTGTTATTCAGTACCCAGATATTATATTTGGATAATATGGACAGACTAGAAAATATACGCAGTTATGTCATACATTAGTAGAGCCATGAATGGGGACTGTAGTTTTTTCAAACCCTCAAAGAACTGAAGTCTTCCTGCAGAGAATTCAAGGTAAATGCCAGCAAATACTTGATGTATACGAACACTGGTGAGTGAAGTGAGTAATTCAACAGTGGTATAAGACAGACTATCAAATTGGTGAACTCTATCAGACTGCCGAGTTAAAAGTGGAGTAATTTTTTCACAAAAAAACCCAGTAGTTTGGCTCGAGCATGCATAAGTTACAGTTGAGATCTGTCTTGTTTAGGCATGGAATACAACTGGATGAAGCAATGGTGTGTCTTCCCCATTTCTAACATCTATGTCACTCCTTTAAAAATACCTCATTATAGGAAAATAGATACAAATCTCTCCTTTTATATATTTCATCAGTGTACTCTAGGGGTGGAAAATCACCTTGCTGAGCTGTCAAAGTCCTGGAGAGTAAACCCTTCCTTTACTGTGCCTCATGGGCAATGGCAGGCCATGATGTGGGCTGCAATGGTAATTCAGTTTTATAGCATGTATATCTTTGTCTTTTTACAATCTATTGCCAGAGTGTACTATTTTAAGAAGTAAGTATGTGCCTGTTGAGGCTTCATCTGAGCTCACTAACTGGTGTCTTGCACACTACCAAACACCTGTCAGAACAGAGAATTCAGCTTCTGTCCTGTACTGAATTTCATTCAAGCAGACCCTGCACAGTGTTCATGTATATGTCTGCACTGAGCTCACTGAGGGATTCCAGCAGGTTGTTCCCTGTAGCTGTTTTGCATTGTGTGTGAAGTGAGATGGTCCACCTTTGAAGCTGGAACAGGCTTACTGATGAAATACTCTGTTGTCAGGATCCTTAGAAATACCAGAAAGAAATGATGATGTTTCTATATATTTTCTTAAATTCTTCCTTTGAATTGGTTTCCCAAATGTTAAGTTTAGAGACCAGTGTCCTGCAGGATGATGCATGTTTCTGGCTCATCTTTGTCAATGCTTTCCTTTCTTGATTTTTGGGAAAAGCAAACCTTCCTCTGGGACAATAATAACTCAGAAAGCACCGGCAGGGAGGGAGGATCCAGCAGCCTTTACCCCAGTTCCAGTATGCCTGGGACTCCCTGCTGGCTGAAGCTCCCAAAACCTAAGGCTGCCTTTATCCCCTCCTGCTGTTCTGTCCTACATACTGCAAGAGTTTTCTCACAGGAAAGAGTTTTGTGAATTATGCATAACAGTCCCAGTTTTGAGGACTATAGGATTCTGTTGATTAGTCAAAAGTCCTCCTTTATATTTGTTTCATGTACAGAGATCAACATTATTTCAAGATCATGTCAGGACAAACCTGACAATTTCAGACAATGTCTTTCTTATGTTTGAGATGCTCCAAATATGCTCTGTGGCCAGACAACAATAGAAATGTGCATGAGGGATGCATTGTTCTGGTTTGGACTGTGATTCCAACAGTCTTGGAAAAAGTGAGATCTATGCCAAGTCTTCAGGTGTAGTTTCAGTGATACTTGGCTGATATAAACCATCTTAAAATTATAGTCCTATCCTCAGTTTCATAGGTCACCATCAGGACTTGGAGATGGATGTCTACATTGAATCTCCAATTGAACTCATTAAGAAAACCCCAAAACTGTCTTTCTTGATGGTTGTTTCCTTTACACTTCCGTTTGTAATTTCCATGCTTTTGCTGTTGCCATCTCTTTAAAAAGATGCTTTTACAATACAGTATCTTAACAGAAGACTCTTGGAGATGTTAGTTTCTTTTAAAACACTGTATTTATCTTCAATACAGCAGAGTTACTGTAAAGCACTGGACATGGTTTAATCTCTAAATAACTTGGAACTTTCAGAAAATTGTTTGGGGTGAGAAACAGCATGCTGATTTAAGCACAGATGAAGCTGTCTGTGGAAAAGGAATAGTGATGTCAGTTTTTAGCAGCTGTTTCAGGAACTGTTGCCTGAATACTTCTGGCTTTGTTGGAAAGGCTGTGCCCATACTGAGTCTCTGGTAAATTCATATTACGAGAGTTGATAAGTGCTAATGCAGCTACTCTGACACAGTGAAAATTGACTTGCGTAAGCAATGGCCAAAAGACAAAACTTAAATGCTATATTTGATCCCTTTACAATTAGGAATCCCTTTACAATTACAATTTAAATCCTGAGGTGGTCACTCTTTGAATTCTGCTTGTTTGAGTTCAAGTTCTGAAGGACTTGATAGAAAGATGGCAAAGTTTTCAGTCAGGAGTTCTTTCCCTTGGCTTTGTACTGTTTGATTCTCGCAGCAGTACAGTACTAACTCAGCTCAGAAGGCTTATACATAACATACAGCTTGTGTCTTTGAAAAAGCTTACTGTGTTGTCATGTGCAAAACAGGAAATGTGTAATGGTATGATCCCCAAAGGAGCCGATCCAGGGCAAACTCTTCTGACCTCGCAGAAAACACATCCAGACGAAACTCAGTGAAATGGAAACATACAAGTTAACCACAGAAGTTAAGAAATATCCTCATCTGCATTGTATTGCTTTAACGTGGAAAGTTTTTACATGACAAGCTGAACAATGAATAACACAGCCTGCAAGCTGATGCCCCTCTGCAACTCTCTTCATGTCATTTTTCTTCTTAGAAGCAATATTGTACCCCAGCTTGTTTTCATTTTGCAAGTAAAGTGGTATTTTGGAGTGAATGGCATACTTTCAGGTTTACACACTATTAGATATTGTTGCTGTCCCCAAAGAGTAAGAAAAATGTAAATACCAAGGAGAGATATGATTCAAATGAATTTCAGTAGGTGAAAGCTAGATCATTCCTTAAAACTGAGTAGAGATTTGACTGAGAACAGATATTTTGCTAAAGAAATAAATTCTTCTGGACCAGACCAGTTCTCTGCTCTATGTAGTTTTGCACCTGTCAGGGTAGACTCTTGTCCTGCACAGGTACAATAGGATCCAAACCCTGTTCCTAGCGATATCTCAGGCCATGTTCCTTGAAATACAAGGCCAAGGATATATTTCATATTAAACTAGAATTAGGGGAGGAATATATTATTTGAAAACCCAAAATCTACATTCTACTTTTCATAGAAGCTGAAAGCTTTAGTAATTCTCTTCAAAGGGCCTGGGAACAGATTTAAACTTAAAAACCTTGGAAACTGTGGAAGCTTTATATATTCCAACTATAAAGCCTACTACATAGAAATGTGTTAAATATTTATGGACAGACTAGTATTAATATCTTCCTTTAAAATTTAAGTTATTTCAGTAGTGTGTGTCTTCACCTACTGATTGAAAAATATTACTTTAGCAGCCTTTCTGTTAAATACAATCCTGAAGTTATTCACTGCAACATAAACATTTAACTCTGCAGTTTAGTCTGTAAACAGTTGAAAGGTTGGAATGTTTATCTAAAATGGCCAGACATCCAAAACTCGCAAAGCTGATCTCTTTGCAGTGTTAACAGAGAGTAGAAAACAAAGAGTTTTACTTATTTGAAAGTGAAGAAGAAAAAAAAAAATCTCATTTTGACTCCCATTAACAATTACATTCAATTTTGTTGCAGTTTCCATGGCACTGGTTTGCCTATCCTGAACTCATTTCAGAAGATGATTGGTTGGGATTAGGACTGCCACTGGAATTTCAGTGTAAACCCAGGTCCCAGTGAAATGACGGGAGGAGATGGGATGATGCAGGTAATACTGGCTTTGTATTTTTATTTTTTTTAAGGGCCCACTGGGATGCATGAAGCTGAAAAAACACAGAGGTTTAGGAGTTGCTTCATAAGCACTTCAGCCTTAACTACCATAAAAATGTCGATTTCTGTGAGAAGGGAGGAGCTACTGTCCCACAGATGTGAATGGAACCTCATATTTTTGTGCTTATGACACTGCTGGTAAATCATCATACCTCTAGGCAAGTAAACAGGATCGCTTCTCAGCTCTTGGTTTGGTTTCTTCATATTTCACACAAAACCCAGCTAGCCTAGACAATATATTGTAGCTATAAATTGTTTACTTTGGTGTAGTAAGTATAAATGTTATTTCTGCCTTTTTTGTCTTACTTAAGTACACTAAGATGCTGAGTCCAAGCTAATCTGGAACAGGGTTCATGTCATCATCAAATCAGCTGTTGAAATCTTCTCATCAAGTCAAAAGGGAACTGGTTACTATATGTAGAGAGTAAGAAGCAGAAACAGGAACAGTCCAAACAGTGGCTCCGAGATACTAAATTAACATTTTCATAGTTCACAAGAAAGTTTGGTTTATGCTGTGATGAAAGAGCAAGTGAAGTTCTGAATGTCTTACTGTATAAAAGTTAGTTCAATTATGATAAAAATTACATGATACTTTAATGAAATTACAATGTAGAAGAAAGATTTTTTTTTTTAATTATTTTTTTCCCTCCAAACCACAGCCTGAATAGTTTCTGTTAGGCAGTTGATGTCTGCAACAACAGGAAAGAACTCAAAGGAGTGTTATAGTTAAACGTTGATTTGCAGACATAGGGGAATTATATGTTTATCTGGCATAATTCTTCTCAATGTATTTAAAAGTAATTACTCTCATAGATGTTTCATAGCTGTACCCATAGATATAACTGCTGTAATAACACAAACGGCCATTTGAATCCTCCAGTGCATTTCTAGTGATTAGATGTCTGATATTATCCCACGTTTTGATCTGCTAAATACCCTGAGGTGACTTTATTTTGCAAACCTTTTTCATTTTTGCTATTCGTGGGATGATAGCTGCACAGCAGGGGTACTATCATTATTTGAAACCTCTGTGAATATGCACTTTGACAAAATTTTGGTAGACAGTAAAAGGGCTCCCTCTGTTGGGAAACCTAGGACTAACTGAGAGATAAAATTAGAGTTATTGTGTGCATGTATCTTCCTAATATACTTGAATTTTGTGAAATCTCAGCAATTCGATTAATGCTGTTGTGATCAAACAAACAAAACCAACTAGCCACAACTGAACTGTAAACTTTGACACTGCATAATTCTGGTCTATTTACATCTGAGTATCATATTCAATATTTTCTCTTGACACATTTTTTCATTCCCTGCTGTAGAAGCAAATCAAAATCGAAGGAAGCAGGAATGTCAGTGGCTCATATTTGTCAGTGTTAAGTATTTCTGAGGTGAAATAGCACAACTATTTAAAGAAAAGAAAAAATGCCTTTCCTTATTTCTAGGAGAGAGCTCTGACTCATCATGAGATGTATTAAAATAGACCAAAGTTCTGAATCTTAAATGTTAGCACTGAGCCGTCATTCCTCTGTTCTTTGAGCCACCTTGGATAGCAGGCTCTGCTTGTGGCAGCTGCTTTGTAGAAAACATATTTTTTTTCATATTGCTTCTAAATATGAAAATGCAACTCTCTAGTTCAGGATACAATGAGGCTCCCTCCCTTAAAACTTCAACGAAAGGAGGTTTGCAGGGCTTGAAGTAAGGGTGAGGAGTGCAAAACAAACAAACCAAAAAGCATTTGAGGCCAATAATCACCTAGGAATTGGCTGAGTTAGAGAGAGAAGGAAAGAGAATTCCTTGGCAAGGGTGAATTACCATTGCACCATTCACTTTTCCCTGGCTCCACACACAGAGCTGCAGTGAAAGGACACAGCTGGGGTGCTGGGTGCAGCTGCAGGAAGGACCTGTGTGGTGCAGCAGGGCCACCCAAGGCTGCACAGCTCTGCACTCCCACGCCACCAGGAGACACTCACTCCCTGCAGTTTGAAGGCAAGTGAAGCAGTATGTGCTGATTCAAGGTAACAGCTAAGGAGACAGTGTTTGTTGGAAAAACTCTGAATTTATCGTCTTCTTCGTTTTACACAAATGCTGCCTCATTGCTGTCAATACCAAGAATGTAAAATGGATTTTATTCAGTTTCAGTTAATTACTGTGTCATCCAGCTCTCTCAGGATCTGATCCCCAGCCTGTGGTTAGGGTGCTTGCTTTTCTTAATGGTTGCAGAATATTTTAAGCAATCTTGGTTAAAAGGTCATCTGTGCTAAAGATGGCTTAAATGACAGGGTTTCCCCTAAATGTGGGAAAGGCTCCTGGTGAGTCAGGGCTGAGTCATGGGAAGATTATGCTCCTTCTATATATGAGACCTAGTTTATTATGTTCTGAGAGTTATGTCCCAAAGAACTGTTTCGCCACAGCAGGACACTGCTGCAGCTGGAGGCAGAGTTTGAGGAGGTGCTGACCCGTATCATTAAGGAGGTGAAGGAGCCCCTCAGAGCTTGCTGTGCACAGATGACCCCCACAGGCATTAGATTCAATGATCAGAAGCTCTGACAAGTTACACTTTTAACTACAGTTTGTACTGTGTTTTGGTAATCATGAGCATTTTTATTAGGCCTTTCAGTTTTGTCTAATAATTACATAGAAGTGTTGCAAGTGTAGGATGTTTATGTGGTCCTCTCGGTTTTTATCTTCACATTGAGGATAGATTAATGGTATTTATCTCCAATTTTAGGGAAGGATATCCAAAGGATGACAGGCTGAAATCACCCAGATCTTGATGTTCCCTTAGTAGTCATATTTTCCACTCCATGACGTTTTGACCTACTTAACATATGAATAGGCTACAGGCACTCCTTTCCCCACAGAATCACCACACAAGTATGACAGAGGGACATATGGTAGATGAGGGAAAAGAAGGATAGTTCAATATGGTGTATCCTGACACTTAAAGGTGAGGAAAGAAGAACAGAAGATAGGGGAGAGGGTTCAGTTCTAGTAAATAGCACAGGAAAAGTGAGCAGCTGTGGATGCAGGACCCCTGACAGGAGGAGCTAAAAGGTGTCAAAACCAGAATCAGGGCTACATGGAGCTTTTTAAGTGACTACAAATCCCACCTTCTTTTTTTATCAGAAATGCAAAGTGATGAGAAAATAAGGAGGAGGTAATAATAGAAACATTGCTTTAAAGCAATGTATTGAACAGTTACCTTGGAAGCAACAGGATATAAGAATTGAGGTATTTGTTTTCCAAAATTGTGTCCCAGACTGTATGGTGTGATGGGCACACCTGCTCTGAGTTAATGGTACATCATTTGTTGGCATCAGTAACAAAGAGGCTTGGCTGAAGCCAGCCCTGCTGTGCAAACCTTGAGAAATTATGCTAAGCTGTGTCTTCTCAGGAACCTAAAGAATTTAGGTCAGGTCTTCTCCAGAGTTAGGAGGACCAGCACAAACTGGGACCAGACAAAACTAAAACTGCTACTGCTGCACACCTGCACACACACCAGAGAAGAGTTTGACTACAGAACAATCACTTTGCACTACAAATATCAGCAGCCCCCAGAGCCTGCCAAGCTCTCCTGCGTGGCAGTGGGCTGCACAGCGGTGATCTCCCCGTGCGCAGGAATGCTTTTCAAGGTTGCTTCTCGAGGTCAAGAGATCCCTTACCTGGCATCTGATATCAACAAGGTAAGCGACAGATATAAACCATACTGTATACAAAGCTAGCTTAAATATTAGTAGTAACTAATAGAGTGTTTGACCACCTTTTCATTATTGTTTAGTCATCATTAAATCATCGTTTAATAACACCTTTTGGTTAACCCTACAGTGATGGCTTCTCTTAGTAGTTCACCTGCAATATGGAAATTGGGGTCAAGTAAGAGGACAAAATGTCACTTGCATGACTTCACAAAACAGTGATAAAAAGTATATCACTTCACAATAACAGTGAAGATAATAATATCACTTTTGTTAATAATTTGTTCACGTTTTTGGGATAGCCTTTTTCTTCCCAACCTCTAGAAATAGGGAAAGGTGGTGTCTGTAAACACAAGGATTGTGAAGTCTCTGATGTTGTTGTGAGTAACAGCTCACATTTTTTCATTTTTTTCAGTTTAGTCATTCTTTAATACTTTTATCTGCATTTGCAGTATGGAAAATCCCAAAGAAACTGGTAGGGCTTAAGTAATAGGAAAAGCTGTGCAATAATTTGCCATTGAAAAGAAATGGAAGACCAGTAGTAAACAGAATTAATCTAATCTAATACAACATCTAAACCGTAGATGTTGTAATCACAGGAGTTACCTGCTGCCAGCTCAGAACAACCCCGCTGCCTTGTGCAGACTATAATAGAGTATAGGAAGCACTAGAAAACCTGTCTTTATTCAAATTTGACTTACATTTTTGCAGAAATTCTGCTGCAAACTAAATATCCTTCAACTGAAAATGAAAATTTTGAAACATGCTGTTGAAATACAATATATGGTTGGGTAAATCTCTTTAGCTTCCTGTGAATTTATCAGAGAACCTTGCTCTTCTTCTGCCCAAGAGAAATCATCTGCTCAACTATTGACCTGATTTGAAAATTTTTTGATTCTGCTGAGTGTTGGACTGCCCAAGCTGCTTCACTCTCTACTTCCTGGAGATGGAGGATAAAAAAAAAAAAAAAGTAGGTATGTGTGTTTACATCACATAAAGCTCCACCCAGAAACTTTGTGGGGCTGGAAAGTCATTCACAATGATGAAGCAAACAGTTCAGAGTGTTATTACAAACTGCCACAACTGACACATAGGGATAAATGGCTTATCTAGAACCCATTCAGATGGGGTTCCCAGTCACCTGAGTGATTTATATTCAGAAGTACTTTAAAATGCAAGCAAATATTTATCTATTTCCCCATACTGGGAGCTTAAACTCTGCAGGTGTAGGTGCACCAGGGCCACCTCAGTCTGTTTCTGTGAGTTCCTTTTCCTGTTGGCTGACTCTACTACTTAGAATTAAATGTTAAGTGGAGTTCAGAATTCAGTTTTACACAAGATACAACCCAAAGCAGAAAATCTAAACAAATGGTAGAAAATCTGACTTCTAAAGAGCTGAACTAGTGAATTCTCTGAGTATGTGTGGCTAAGTGTCAGCCCACCAAAGTAAGCTGAGTTATGCCCACCAAGCAGTAAAACACAGAGCTCTCCAATTATAATACTGTTAAGAGTTTAATGGCAAGTTTCTGTTAATACCAAATGGAAACTAAAGCACTTCCATCTGTTACTCCTTGATGAAAATGTTTATTTCAAGGCTATATTCTGCTGCATGTGAAGGGTAATTTTTTACATACAAATGCACGCTCAACACTCCATAACTTGCACAGTCTGGAACATAGAATTTGCTCTTATCTAATTGTGAATGCCGTTAGCAATAATGGAAGGTGCTCAGATTGACAGACTCAGAAATCAAAGCTCACAGCATGATTGTTTTGGGGAAAATGCAAGATACATGCAAGAAAATGATTTCAGCCAAAATCTTGTATGCTGAAGACCTACAAAGGCCTAAGGTAGATGCCCTTTGATAACTTAGTCTGTACAGTCCATCCCACGTCCTATCACCTTTATTCCAGACTAGTGGCAATGCAGAGATATTAAGCATTGCAGTCTCCCATCGCAACACCAATGCACCAGGCAAATGAAGCTGGCCTGCAGAAGTCAGATCAGCTAAGCTTCCCTCCAAGCAATGGATTTTAAGCAGTAGAATTTTTTTCAGGAATGTAACACTGATTGAGAGTAATGCTGCTACCTAAATATCAGCAAGCCTAATACGCTAGTGGGTACAAAGAACCTGCGGAGGAACAAGCAGGGGAGAAAAATACAAGAACATGATATTGCCTTGCAGGGATCTGGTTTAACAGTTATGAAGAAGGGAAAATGTGCATTGAAGAGTTGCAAGCTGCAGGAGTTAAAAACCATGTGCAAAAACCAGTAAGTATAAAACCTACAGAATGTTCTGGAGTAGTAAAAAAACAAGAAAGGGAAATAAATTACTTTTGCCACTAAAGCAGAGTAGAAGTATTTGGGTGACTGTCTTTTGAAAATCTCCAACACCTAACAGGACTGTAAAGAAGTGAACTACAATCTAGAAAGACTGTGAGAGAACTCCCTTTCTCATAAGAAGGAGTTAACAAATGATGTCTATTAGTTCCTTAGGCCTCAAAATGAATGTAGGCTGTATGGACATGTATCTTCAGAGCATCTGAACCTGATCAAGGTCATGCAGGAAGCCTGTGGGGTAATCTGGACCATTCAGATTCCAGGCTAGAACTCCCAAAAATACACCACAGGCTGGCTGGTACTCAACATTCCTAGGCTGCCTGAAAGACAGCGTTAAAATACTTGCAAATTTTATTTTATTTTTCTCTTGTATTTTCTTCTTGCTTTTAGTGCATAAACACTCAGATAATTTTTTGTTGAGTTTTTTGTTGGGTTTTTTTGAGTTTTTACCAGTGGAATATTTTAGCAATAGAAATTAAATGCTGTAAAATGAATATGGAAAAATTAAGACAGTGCCTGTGAAATTGGGAGTGTTGATGTTGTGTTATTGTACCAGTTTCCATCACTCAGTTCTGGTTTGTGTCCTGTTATGGCACAAATCCACTTGGAAATGTACAGGGTTGGAACTAAAGTTTGGAAGGGGCACTAGGAAAATACAGTGCTTGCAGGAAATGCTGCTGTGATTTTTGTGGGTTCTCTGTGATTTTTGAGGCTTCTCTGTTTGAATTGGTACTGAGTCAATATCAGCACAATGTCAGTATGACTATGCCTGTGCTTGAGATGACATGCCAAATCTCACCTACCCCAACAGCAAGGGTTCTAGGCCTCGTTTCTGCTCTCTTATCCTGATTGTGGCATCATTGTCTGTATGCATTTAATTTGAAATCCTAATACAGAGTGACAGTTTTTAATATGAGTAAAAATAAGCCTCTGTTCAATTGCATGGCACTTGAGGTTTGGATGTTCTATCATGGTTAAATACCAGTTTAAATATTAAACCCCAAAAGGCTGCAAAAAAATAAAAAGTATATTAAAACTTGCTGCTAGGCTTCTTGTAACTTTAACTTGTGAAAATATCCTTGTTTTCCTCTCTGTACTAGCTGCACAGCATGGCTGCCACAGTTACCTTCGGAACTCTGTGCTGGAGTGGTTGCATGTCCAGGCTGGGTTTAGGATTCCTAAAATGAACTGATTGAAAACCAGTCTTAAAAGGTATGTATACAATATACATATAATAAATACACATAACACAGTAAATTACACTGCATGTTTCTGCACTTTTCCTCTTGTAAACTCTTAAGGAAAATGCCTGCAGTTACATTCTGCTCTAGAGAAGTAGGCAGTCCAATTGTGACTTAATATTTACTTTACCAGTAAACTGTTCTAATGTACTTTTGAGATTAAATGTGTTACAAAGATATAGAGGACAGTCCTAGTCAGAAACATTAAGGCTCCTAGATCTACCCTGCTGGTAGGAAACCATGATACAGTTAAGCTGATTCAATGGGGTCAAAGAAAGCCTGGCTGGAAGTGAAGGGTGGAAAGGACAGGGTGACCTTGCCCCTTTTTGGCAGCAACTATTCTGTGAATGTCTCTGTGGGAGTATCAGATGTAATGCTGCTGAAGATGAGCAGAAGTGGGCTTTATGCTGACCTTAACAAGTTTTGCAGGGAGAGAGATTTGCTTCAGCCAAAGCTGCCAAAAAGTGTGGGCTAGGAGGTTATCATTCCTGTGGAAAAATTTTCAAAAATAAAATACATTAAGCAAATGCCTCATTCCCTGACTGTCTGAAAATGACAGGTAGTGAGGTTTCCATACACTAATTCCCTTGTCAGAAGAATATTCCATGTGCTGCCATAGCTAGTCCAGTATTCTGTTTATGAATGCAGCATCAAAGGTGTGGGACTTCCAGTCACTGAGGCTGGATAAATACAGGGATTCATAGAAGTAAGCCAAATCTGGAACTTGGTTAAATCCATGGAACATTGCAACTGACTTCAAAGTGAGCACAACCTGGTCTGAAATGAATACCAGGCTGGTTGCAGCAGTACAAGCTTCCTCATACATCCCTTCCAGCCTAGGTATGATACTCAAAGGGCTTTTCTACATGAAAAAATAGCAGTACTGAAGTTGCAGAAATATGGGTTTGGTTTTTTTCCCCATCCTGCTGGAAGAAGAAGTAACCCTTTGTGTAGGGTCACTGTGTCCTCCTCCGACGGGAGTAGCAGCTCCCCTGAATGGCTCCTAACCTGTTTCAGTCAAAATTACTCTGGTTAACAGAACTCTTCTGTTAGAGCTCATGTGGCCCCTTTTGGCTGACAGGAGTGAGAGGAGTTAACTCCCAAGAGAAGGAATACCAGCATACTGAGAGGACAAAGATCCCTGGCCTTCATTCAATGTGAGCTACTTTGTGGGCATGTCTTCATTTTTCCATCTGCATCAAAACCTGTGTCAATGTTTAGCTTTGCCTATTAATTAGAAATGTATTTATATCAGTAAGGCTTAAAATAATCTGGGTATAAATTTATAATTCCTGCTAAACCACGAAAAGCCAATGTGCTGGTTTTGGCTGAGGTAGAGTTTACATTCTTCACAGTGGCTAGTATCGGGCTGTGTTTTGGATTTGTGCTGAACACACTGATAATACAGAAATGTTTTTGTTATTGCTGAGCAGCTCTTACATAGAGCCAAGGCCTCTTCTGCTTCTCACCCCATCCCACCACCGAGGAGGCTTGGGGTGCACAAGGAGCTGGAAGGGGACACGGTTTAGCTGACTGCAACTGACCTAAGGGATATTCTGTACCACATGGTGTCACGCTCACTATATGAAGTGGTTGGACAGCAGGTATGCTTTAAGAAGCATGAACACATCTATCCAAATTAGTTTCATTCTAAATGAAATCACCCGTTAGAACACATATGTATTAAGGAAGGAAGTGTTGTAAAGGAGGTTCTGGACTCTGTTCGCAAAAATCCCAGCTGCAAGGACAAGTTCATTCCCCACCCAAGTTGTATAATGCTCTGATTCAGTCAGATAATGCTGCGCTTGCTATTTTGATTAGTGTCTTGGCAAACAAAATGTAGTTGGAAAATGCTAGCTCTTTTAATTTTTCCTTTTTACTATTTTGTTTTGTCCCTCTAAATGCTTCCATGTGAGCAACTTCACTCATCTTTAAAGAATGCATGTAGGAAAAAAAAAGATGTTTATTGAAGCCTCTAGCTAGTACTGCTTGTACTGGAAAAGGTCAACATGAACGATCTCCTTCCTCTTAATTTTTTTGTAGAATTTAACTCAAGGAACGCATATATAACGTTTGACAAAATGGGGGTTTCTGTCCCGCCTTGCCTGGAAAGCATGTTTTCTGAAAGGTCTTATGAATTCCTGGTGAGAAAAGTCAGGTTTTGGGTTTTGGGTTTAAATCCGGTGTTACAACCGTAGAGTCCTTGGTTTAGCTGTGTCACCTGGTCCCTCCGGCTACGCTGTGCCCTCGGGGAATGTCCAGGCTGCCCATGTGACGGGTAGAGCTCCTTTTTCCCTCCCCCCGTGTATTTTGTTTTTTATCAAACGGGCCCCTCGCTGGAAGCCGCCTCTCTGTCGGACCTGTTGCGCTGTGTTTCCAGCCGCGGCCGCTGCCGCCCCGAGCTCCTCCCCCGCAGGTTCCGCACGGCCCGCCCCCGCACCGCGGCGGGGAGGGCGAAGGAGCCGGGGCTGCAGCAGCTCCTCCTACTCCTCCTCCTCCAGGCGCTCCCCAGCCCCGGCCCGCAGCGCCAGCGAGCAGCCGGGACGGGCGGCGGTCGCAGCGGCTCCCGGGCACCCGCGGTAGGCGCGACCCCCGTGGTGGGACGGGACGGGACGGGACGGGGGCGAGGAACAGCCCGTGTGCGGGGCCGTGCGGTGTCCCCGCAGGGACGGGGACCTTGGGGCGGCAGGAGCCGGGGTGACGGGCAGCAGCCCGGGGCTGGCGTAGATGTCGGGGCGTGCTGGAGCTCCGCGGTTGGTGGGAAACGACTCTTGTTGCCTTGGGAAGTGGGGTAGTTTCGGAGGAGAAGGGATGTTTTGCTGCTGTAGTTGCAGTTCTGTACTTTGCCTGTGCCCGTAGCTTACCTCGAGCTTGTAATTTTGATGCGTACAGTTAGAAAGCAGCCTAAGATGGTAGGCTGGACATTACGCAATGCCTTTTTTTTTTTTTTTTAATTTCTCCCCCCTCCCCCGAAGGCCCCAGTCTGCAAACTGCAGAAACTACATACGACATGTACTTAGAGTGCCTTCAAGACATTAAGCGTCTTAAAACCAAAACTCTTGCTACGTGTGTGCGACAGAAAACCGCACAAGCATCTTGAAGAAGGATGAAGTTCTGTCCCTACCCTGTTTCTGGGCAGTAAGGAAGTATTTTCGTGGGGTATTTTTCTTGTTTTCTTAGATTAGTGGTAGTTCCTGGAAGCTCCTTCCTGATAAGGAGGGACAGCTGAGGGACGGCATTCTGGAGGGAGTGGCAGATGCATGTAAGGCAGCTCAGCCTAAAACGGGGCCAGATGCATTGAGGCAGAAAGGCTGAGGTGAAGGTGTGGAGAGAAAGCAGACTGGTGAGAGAAAAGGAAAGTGCTGGTGCAGTGTGTTTTGATGAAGGAGCCGATTATTAGGGTTTATGCATCTAAAAGCCTGGCTGCCGTAGGAGGTGGGAGGTTCATTCCCTGACAACCCCCAGCACAGTTATTTTCTGTTGAGTGAGTCAGTGCTTTAGTGGAGTAAACAGTAATCAGAAACAGCGCAAAACTAGTGCGAGTGTATGGCTGCTGTAAAGCTTGAGTGTATGAAACTTCCCCCATAGCTTGGCTATTTCTATAATTTCCTGTTTTTCAAGCTCCTGTGAGAGTCATGTGGACCACTCTCCTCCCACTGATGCAGCAGGATAACTTGCACTGAGCATTGCTTCCCATTTCACCTGTGGCTCTGTCCCCACTGCATTTCTGTTGAATTTTTTTCTTCCTGAAAGTGCCTCTGTAGCTACTTCTTGTGACTTCTTTCCCCGCTGCTCCCAAAGCACTGGGAGAACTTGCTGTGTAGAATGCCATAAAAATTCAGCAAGATTTTGAAGGGCCTAATGATTTTATGTCCACAATATTTACGCATCTTTCTCTTGTCTGACCTCAGTGTCTCTGTGAATCTGTACTTAAAGTTTCTGGAGTAGTCATCGCATTCATTCATATGCTTTGTCACTTTTTTAGCTTGTTCTCTATAGTCCCCAGAAGTTTTGACTGATTAGACTGGAAATTCTGTGAAATGTCAAAAGTCAGTAAAAGATTTAATGAAACCAGCAGTGGGATAACTATATTTCGGGAGGGCTTTATGTAGTCAAAGAAAAAACATTGTAAAGATGTAGTGTTAGGTAAAAAAATACTGAACTTGATCTACTACAAAAAGTCAAGGCAAGAAGTTTATCTGCTTTGAAGTTCACAGGAGATGCTGTTTCCTAGACCTTCAGCAAGTTTCAAAAGATGGAGCTTCCAGAGGGTCTGTTCAGTAACATTGCGCTAATCAGAGCTAAGACAGAGCTTACATAGGTCTAGTTCTGTGATAGCAATCTAGGGATAAAAAAAGGAAGCTGAAGTTAAAGCAGAGTTGTAATTGAAAACAGCAGATGGTTTAATTGTGGCTACAGAAATAGCAGAGCTTTTGAACAATTTGAAAGTTTCATTTATATTTAGCCAAGGCTCTATGTAATCATCTATAGAAACTTTTCTGTCAGCTTCAAATTGCAGTTAAAGGCTTCCATTGCATTAAATATATAACTGAATAATGGCACCAGTGTAATTTCTTTTTGTATTTCATACATTTATGTCAACTACCTTGAAACATGTTTCTCATTGTATATATTTTAAAAAGGTATTATGTAAACTGTTGGACATAAGGACAGAGACTTGTTAGTTGTATGTAGTGACTTTTGTTTTGAGTTTCTTTTGAAGAATGTGGCAAAAGAAGTTTATAGAGGAAAAAAAAGGAAAAAGCTGCATGTTTACCCCTCAGTGAGCAACACTTTCACCTATTTGAAACTGAAGCTGTTGCCACGCACAGAAGCAAACCTTGTCCCTTTGCTTTTGCCAGTTTATTTGAAAGCAGGTGTGTTCGATGTAAATGCTGAATTTCCTTCAGGCAGTTGCCCAAGAATGTAATGGAGTGGTAGAAGTGGTAGGTAAGCAAATCAAAGGACAGCAATAACAATAGAGCTTCTATTGTTGCTCCATGTTTGTTCCAGATTTTATCAGAGCTCACTGCAGAATCTTGATAAGAGATTAGATCCTGGCTGGGGCAAGCCTGGAGTCACTTATGGGTCAGAGTAGGGACTCAGTGGTGTCCATCTAGGACACAGTTTTTATTATGTGCTTGTGATGACCAGGCAGTGAATCCTGCCTATGCTTAGCAGCTGTTTGTTTGTGTGAAATTGTATCCATACTGTTCAGCTGTCACAGATGCTGAGTGTGGACCAGTGCAAGTCACTAGATTGTGTAAAGGTAGACTGAATAAAACAAAAACAAGCCTACACAGCCTCACTACCTGGCTGTTCCCTGTACAGTGCAGAGTGTCAGTGCTGTCCGATACATAACAATGTTCTTTTCTAAAGATACACAAAGAAAGGGAACTAAGTCCCTGCCAGATACTGCCTCCTTTTTTCCCCTTATGCTTTCTCTGACTGAGAGAGGAGGTACTGTCTTACTCTTAAGGGATAGTTAAAAGTGTTTTGGTTTTCTTTTCTTTTTTTTTTTTTCCCTTTTATACAAAGTGTAGGTGGTGGGGTTTTTTTGAGGGCATTGGGGAAGTGTCACTGGTAGGTCATTCTGTTCTTTAGCTCAGCTGTTCCCTTGAGGAATCACCAGACTTCAGCATTTCCTTTCTTTTTTGGAGTCATTAATTCAGTTCGGCTGTAGGAGAGGTGGGCATCTGATTCAGGGTTTTGGATCTGAACTTCTGGCAGGTTTAAGAACTGTCAAACAAATCAATCCCATATTAAAAATCTAAATTAGTTTTAAAGCTTCTGAAGGCCTCTGTTTGTGCTAAACCTTGACTGTAGCCATCAGTCAACATGCACATGAAGTGATACTCGCTGTGATTAATTTCTGCATCCCAAAGACCTCAGACTTGGGTAAAAAAGCATGTTAGTTTTGAACTTTGGGCTTGCCAATTGCTCTAGATTAGGTTCTTAAGTTACCTGAAGCAGACAGCACAAATATCCCTGTTATTGTTGCTAGAGATAACAACTTTCAGCTTGGAAAATAGCCCTTATTGTGTAAACAGTGCACCTCTCTATAGTGCGAGTAACTGGTTATTGGCTACATTTGACAGTGTTTTAAAAATACTCAGTTTTCTATTAGCCAGGAGAAAAAATGCAACTTAAAAATGTCAGGATTAGGGGGGAGAATACTTATTTTTCAGTAGTATGCTTTTAGGACCAAAGCTTGCAATCTCGAGTGCAGACTAGGTTTGAAGCCCATTGTCTTGCTTTCTTTTCACATTGTTTGTTTATGGTTGTTGTGGAATACCTGCCTTGCAAGTTTGCTACTCTAAATTGGCTCTTTCTTGAATAAGTCTGTTCCTGGAAAGAATTAATGAGCTGTAAATCAGTAATTCCTTATAGTCTGGAATGAACAGGGGCGTGTCCATTTGCTCACTGATGAGTAGTAATCTTCCTGGTGTTGCTGAACAGCTGTGTGTGTAAGCCTTCCCTGTCTAGAAAGCATGAAAGCCATCACCTTTATGAAAAAGTTGATGTATTTGCACACTCGTATTTACCTCATTTTCATCTGTGTGTGTCCCGAGGCTATCAGGCTGGTGCGGGGCACAGAGGTTTTGTGCACAGTGTATGGTACATCCATACAGCGTTTAGCCCTGCCAGTGTGCCTGTCTTTGGGGAGCTGTCACTCGGACAACTTGCTGTTGCTTGGCTTCTTCTGCAGCCCAAACAGTGTAAATGTGGGAAGTATTGTCAGAGGACTTTTGTTGTCCTTTTGTTCTGTTGCCTTGCGAGGCTGGGGAACACTGGAGCCCTCCTGCTTTTGCAGTGAGGCCACTCCTTGGCTCTGGGCTTCAGGCTTGGGCACAGCAACTAGTTAAAAAGCGTTAGTGTGAAATGAACAATCAGGTATTTTTCTAGTAATTGTTTTAGTGTACTGAATGCTACGCTATTGCTTTAGTTCCTGCAGTAATTGGTATGTACCTATTCTGACATGCACAAGTAATGTAAAATTTGTTCTTGCATGGTAGAACTTAAAATAGAGCATAAATCCCTGAAGCATTAGTCAATTGGAAACATAATTCAGACTATTTATAGCATGGCTGGTTTATGCAACAAATTATTTCTATGACAAGTTATGAGTTTGAAATAGAACAATTTCATTCCATTATTTCTTCAAACATTTCATAAACTTAATTTGGTATTATTTCTTGCTTCTTATGTTGTTTGGAGAGTGTATTTGTGTTGTAATATATGTTTTGACTTGTATTTTGAATATTCCAAGGACAATATTGCAAGAGTATGCTACAAAAGGGAACAGTTGGATCAGGGCAGAGTAGGAAACCAAAGTGAAATCACCATCTTGGAATTAACTCATGCTTTTGCTACACATGGATCTTGAAAGTCCTTGCAACTCAATTAAATTTTTTGGGTTTTGTTGCCTTGAGCATATGTGTAGTAGGACTTCTGTCACTGAAGAAGTTGCATGAATGTTCTCATTCAACATTTTTGTAGCTGAGTTGTGGCTTATGTGTCTGTCTTCCCATACAGCTTTTCTTTGTTGGACTGGCAACTGCTCTACTTTTTGACTAGGTTTGCACGTGCTACTTTCTGATTCTCTTTCCTGTTCCCTGCTTATGCCAGCAGGTCAAAAAGTGCTAGATTATCTTCCAGTACAGTATTTCTGTAATAGTAATTATTATGATGATACAAATTAGAAGGATCATTGAAACTGACAGTGCTCCTCAGTTGCAATACTAACAAGGAATTGAAATAGACAGTTTTTAAAAAAACCCCTTATTTGAATTTGTTTCTGTTTTGCCATCTATTCAGAGATGATTTGGGGTTTTTTTAAGGAAACTTTTTCTGTAGGAAGTGGATGATATGTTAGTACTCTTTAAATACATGTTCTTGGATGAAGTCTAGTAAAGGTGAACAATGAGTGATAAAATCTGTGTAAAAGAGGTTTCCTGAGTTTTGGGTGGCATGAACTCAGCCCTGTTGGAAGAGGAACCCATTACACTAAATTACTTTTTTCTGATAGTGAAAGGAAGGCTAGGCAGGGAGTCACATACATAGAAGACTTAATGAGAAACTAAAATTGCAGAGCTTTTTGTCTATCAGGATATTTTGCCTGGTACAACAGAGAACAACTTGAATGCTGCAGTGCATGAGTTAAAGATAAATCTGGCTCAAGCTTGTAAAATAGCAGTTAGCTGGTATGATGCTGACTGTGACTTGTCCATGTCTTGCAAAAGTACAGTGGTGTATGCCTCAGTTCATATCTGATGAACAACAACAGCATATTGTAAGGTGATAAATTCTGTTCTGCTGGTTTCACAATCAGGGATCAGTCTCAGAGCAGGCACTGTAATTTATAGCTTTAGGCTGCCTTTTCTACTGTATCCTGGTAATTAACCTTGTGGAGGAGTAAAGGCCAAAGGTTTAGCTTTACTCGATGTTCACTGTGAAATGGGCATAATTAAACTAATTATTTTTGACAAATAAAGGTCATGGTGTTTCATCCATTTTTTGTCCTCAAATTATTTGAACCTTGGCATAGCTGGAGCCTGCACAGCAGTCACTAAATAAATTCCAGCAATGGGCGTGAATGCAGTTGCTGAGCTTATTTCTGTTGTACCTTGAAACAGAAGTTTTCTGGCAGCCTTAAAATTTTATTCTTTACTTCTGTCATTGTTATATTTAATTTGTATTTTTGTTACAAATTTCTCCAGTTGTAGTCCTTTTTCTACTGTGCTGTGTCTTAGAGAAACATATTTTCAAGATTGCCATTGAAAGTATATCACAGATTTAATCTCTTCAGAACAGGTCTGTTTCCTCTTACTTTTGCCAAGCAGCAGGAAAATGCTCAAGAGCCTGAGCTCTTGGCTTGCAGTGTGAAGCATGATAGCCATCAATGTTCACTATGGGAATAAAACCTCAGGTCTTTATTTAGAGTCCTGAGGTCGACCTCCAGGACTGAACACTGGAAATGGGGAGAGGACCTTAACAGTATTTGTTCTGTATTTCCTTCAGGGCACTCCCTCTTTCCATGTGTGGTTTGGTTGTTTGGACTTTTTCCTCCTCTTATGCACTACTTTTTTTATGACTGAGCAAACACAGACCTTGCTGTTCCTGTATCCTCCCACGCAGTATTTGTGTAGCAGGGTGGATTTCTGTATCTTCTGTTCCCTGGCCTGTGTCACCACTTTGTTGTCAGAAGCCAAGTGCTGCTCGTCACTAACAATTTTAGTAAGATGTTATGGATGTAGCAGCAGAAAGTTTGGAAGATGGGATTAGAAGATGAAATGGAGACAAGGTTGTGGGAATGGTTGGGAAACTTACCTTTCTACGTTAATACTTCTTAAGTTAGAGAGTTGGCCAACAAAGACTCGGTGAACTACAGAAAAGGTGGTTATCAGGGAAGTTTTTGAACATGAGAAGTCAGTGTGTTTGTGGATCTAGTTTGCCAGAAATTAAACCAGTCTGGGAAGATTTCCCTTGGAAAGGTCCTGGATATATACAGTGTTCGAAAGAAGCAAGTGGAACATTTGTATGTAGAGTAACATTTTTTTCAAATTGCTAGTTAACTTAGTTGTTACTACTCAGCCTCAGCTTTAATTGCCAAAAGACTCTTTTAATCTTTTTTTTTTTTCAATTTAAAATGAACATTCTACATAGAATTAAAAGCAAGCAAACAACCTTGCTAAGAAAAACAAGACCTACCCACCCTCTACGACAAAACAAACAAGCCTTTTGCTTAAATCTGTACCTAAAGCTTTATTGAAAAGGCATTTTACAATTTTTTTTAATATCCTGTCATTATTGTATTTGCATGTGAAGCTAAAAAATAACTAAGAAAATAATTATAGTTGCACACGAAGAAATAAAATTCACTTCATTGCTGTAATAATTTGTATCTAAAAATGTACATATTGACTTTATGCATTCTAAGAATCTAGATTGTGTGCGGGTTTTTTGTTTGTGTTTTGAGTGACTTGGTAATAATTATTCTTTTTTATTTTTTATGCTTTATTATGTAAAGACTGGTACTGAATTAGAGAGGATCTGAAGTGCCAGGCTGCCTTCTCTCAATTTTTTTTTTTTTTTTTTAAATCTTTTTTTCTTCTGACCTCTCTCCAGTCCTGTGCACCTCTACCTGCTGAGAAGCTGTGTTTGCTTATTGAATCTATTAGACACTTTACATACTGGAGTAGGTAAGGTAGGGTTATAACTTTTGGTCTCCTCTGTTCATTGCACTTTCTCTTAGTTAATTTCTCTCTTTTTAATTTTAAATTAGTGCATGCAGCGTAAAGTCCAAACAGTTCTTAAATAAATTGAAGATTCCCTAATTGTATTTTCTTTACTAAAAAAAACCCAACCAAAATCAAACAGTGTTTTTCCATTCCACTGTTGCTGTGCAAAAGAGCCATCCAAACTAGGAAAGGAAGTTAATATGATTATGCAAAATTAAAACAATTCTACAAGAACAGCAACCCCCCCTCACCACCTGTTCCGCCCAAAACCCAAACCAAATCCAAAACAAAACTCCGCAGCTGGAATCCAAAACATGGCAAAGCAAGCCAGATGCAAAAGGTAGTGCTTTAGGGGAAAGAGGGAAAAGAAAGGAAAGGGCTGGTTTGCACAGCAATTCTAAAAATAGACAATAGGAATTGTCACTAAAAATAACCTCTAAAAAGTTAAGATTCATTGTGGATGTTTTCTTCATCTGAACAAGCTCCTTGAGTTAGTTTTACCGTTGTTCCTGGGAATTGTTTTGTTGAAAATAAGGCCTTTTGTATTCTAGAAGACAGTTTTAATCTTGATCTTCATTTAACTGTTCTTCCTTTTTGACCTCCACTTCTATTTTGAACCTCTAATGGCTGTACACTTCTGTGCTGACAGAGGTACTATCCATTTTGAGAGATCCAATTTGTTCTGGTGATCTTATCCTGTCACTAAACCCTTCATATTTTATGACAATGCTGTAAGCATGAAGGTGTATCCCTTGTGCTTCTTACTCTGACCTTGCAATTTAGCAGTGCCTGCATTTAGATGCCTTCTAACACTTCTTATAGTTACTCGCTTGAGACGTAGCTTGTTTGTCAAATGATTTGCTACTCTTGACTAATCAGGCTGTTCTGTATAGGCTGCAAACTTCTGGAGATTTTAATAGCTCAATAAAGGAAGCAAGTAATACATCCTTAACAACAGAATAGACCAAGTAAGCAGTAAGTAGCAACAGGAACAAATAAGAAAAATAGTCTGAGGAGTGACTCTGCAACTGCTTAGCTATCTGAACGTGTTTAGTCCAGCAAAAGGAAATGGTAAAGAGATTTTTCAGAGAAAAGCCTGGGCAGAGTGGGCAATTTGTCTAAATTTTGGTAGTTGACTACTGCATACATGTTGCCTCTTAGTTGTATGTGGTGTAATGAGTGAAGCATTACAGAAAATAATTGTATCACACATACTTTTCAGATCTTTGCAATGAGTTACCCCGGCTATCCCCCAGCGGGTGGATATCCACCAGCAGCCCCAGGTAAGTTGCTTAGGTGAAGTAAACATTAAGTGGCAGTGGTGGTCTTGTCTGGCTTGGAATGGTGGCATAGACAAAGGACTAGACTGCAGGGTGTTTTCTTGACTCACCAAAGCTTTCTGTATGCTCTTGTTAAGTCCTATTTCATCTGGGCTGGAGATTCTGATTTATCTAAGATGTGTGCTCTGCCACATATGTGTGCTCATATAAAGTCTATTTTCATTCATTTCAAATGAAGCACACAGTGCTAGGAGATGGTCACAGTTTGAAAAAATTCAGAAAGTGTCCAAGGATCTTTAGGTACTGAGTCATGAAGGTAGCTGGTGAGAAAAACAAGTATGGAGAAGAATCAGTCACACTACTTAAAACCATATCCCACAAAGAATTAGGCTCTTTATTATGAAATTATCCTTAATTCGCTATTCTTAGGCAGATGGTTGCATATGGAAGGCAGAGTGCTGTTAAAAAGAGTAGCAATTATAATAATAGCAATATATGCAACTAGTGCTTGGTTATCAGGGTGAACTGTACAGTTTTTAGTATTGTTGGTAGAAAGAAAGGACTGGAGCCATGCACTGGGCAGGGTGGAGTTAGGCAAGCTAACTCAGGAAGGGGAAGTGATGTACAGTGAGAAGCCAGAATACCAGGGAGGATAAATTCTATTTCTCTGCAGAGTATTCTGGCTTAAGTTAGACTATACTGCTGTGTGCAGCCAAGTTTTATGACTTGAGTGTCTATGAATGGACTGTCTATGCTCTATGGACATCTCTCAAATTAGTGGCCTAAGTGGAACTAAAAATATCTTCCCACTGGAATACCTGGACAACTTAATAGTTAAGTGAAACTACTCTCTAGTGAAAATACAGTATTTATAATATTGAGTGTTAACCTTGAAATAGGTTTAGAGTTGTTTTTAAATGAGACCTTACAGATTTAGACATGGCTAGAAATGCCCAGTGAGATTTCTCTTTATATAATAATTGCACTGCTACCCTGCACCTCCTCAGTTGATTTTCCTATAGTGCTGAACACACATTAGAAATTTAAGTGGTAAGAAGTTTGAAAAGGTGTAGTTTCTTGTTTCAGCACAGCTGTGTTTGATTTCAGGTAGCAGTCCTTGGGGTGGTGCTGCCTATCCACCTTCAAATCCACCTCCAATTGGTCTGGAAAATGTGTCTGGCTATGCCAACCAGTTCAATCCCAACCAGATGGCTGGAATGGTGAGTTTGCTGTTATTTAATGTGTTTTACTGTGACTTCCTTAAGTGCAAAGTTGTGTTTCTGGCATTGTCACTGAGACGTTTATCACTTGAATTCCGTGCCTTTATGTCTAATCTGTTTAGGTGTTGAGCATTCAATATCATCTCTTGAAGAAAACAGTTGCTGCAAGCTAGTCCTTGTTTTAGGAAAACAGAGCACTAGTTAAATGTTGATTTAAGAGTCTAGCTTCAAAAGTCGTGGACATAAAACTAATATAACTTGGCTTTTACTGTGTAGAGGAGTAGGGAAAAAGACTATTAACACAGAGGATCTACTGTTAACACATTCGTATTGGCAAACACAGTCCAGATTTTGCCTATTATCTGGATTTTGACCAGCTGGAGTAAGGACGTATCAATGACTCATCCTTGAAAAGAATATAGGATCGACTGTCTCTTATAAGCACTGATGTTTAACAGATGGAAGTAAAAACCTTTTACATTGATTGAAGAAACTGCAGACGTTTCCAATGTGATTTTTTTTTCATAGAAGAGAAGTGAGTGACACTTCTGACAACTTCAGTCTTCAGAAATCTGTTATGCTGCATAACAAATGCAGTTTGTAGGAAGACATTTGCATTATAGATGCCTTCCTGAGGCAGTGATTAAATGAAGTGATTTGGCAGCCAGCAGGCAAAACGAGCAACAAACTATCTAGGGTGCACATGGCAGTATCCACAGCAACTAGCTTCTGATAATACTGCAGTCACTAAATGTCAGTTCTGGTCCCTCTGTAGAAAAGGGGTCAAGCGTGTTGCGTGGGGATATGATATTGATGTGGTGTATCTTTGTGGCAGTTTCTGTGGAAGTCTTTCCAAATATAGTCTGTGAAATCCTGCAAGTTGTAAACTACTAACACATCAAGTGTCTCGTAAAACAGCCAGGGGTTGCTCAGAGTAAGACCCTTGCACTCAGGGGATGCTGTGATCATGCAAGGCAGCCATGGACAGAGAAGGGTTAAGCATAGTTTTGTGTTGCTGGGATTATTTGGCTTAAGTTTTTAGAATCAGAGGTGTGTGGCTATGGGTGTGTTTTGGTGTGAGTGGTGTGGGATGCAGTGGCAGTTATGTGTCTGTTGGCTCTGCTTCTTGATGCATGACAGCTGGTGGTTACAGTCAAGCAAGAGTCAACTGAACACAAGCAGTTTTTTCCCATCCTGCTTATAATAAGGCATAATTAGTGCAAAGTTCTTTTGCAGATATGTAACTCTCTGTCTGTGTTGGTGAGAGGAGAGGTTGTATTGTATTGAGCATGTTACTGAGCTCTTTGTAGCCCTTCCTACCTCTTGCTGTATTGGCTGTCACTGCAGGCATCCAACCTGGCAGGGACCTTTGGAGGGAGCGCACCACAAGGCATGTATCCTTCAACACCTGGGGGTTATCCACCAGTCCCTCCAGGTGGCTTTGGGCAACCTCCACCAGGACAGCAGCCCTCCTACGGGGGTTATCCCCCATCAGGAATGCCAGCTTACCCAGGATACCCAGGCCAGCCCACACCACCAACTGGTCAGCAGCCTATGAGCTACCCAGGACAGCCACCAGCGGCTTACCCAGGGCAGCAGCCCATGCCAAATTATCCACCAGGTCCAGCTGTGAATCCTTCTATGCCCTCTTATTCAGGAGCTACAGGACCTGCAGTCTCTCCTGTAACAGTAAGAGCATTCGCTGCTTTTTATTTTTTTTTTTTTGAGATGGATCTGTTTCTCTACATTTTCTTCATTGTATTAGTGTAAACCAGTCCTCAGATTGAAAATAAAGTTATGAAAAGAAGTTTGAGTGAAGAGAGAGAGAACCTTTTTCAATGGAACAATATAGGTGTATATGACTTGAAATAAATGCTGTTTTACTACATTATTCAATAAGAAAGATTCTAAGTGAATTCAAATTTAATGAATCTTGCTTTTCCTAACTTTATGAAGTATTGCCAGTTTGTATGTACAGTGTCATCAAACCTTAATTACTGGACAGCAGATTTAATATCAATGAACCTTCTTGACCTTGCATTAATTTGTGTTTAGAAATGAGCAGGTTTTTTTAGGTTGCATTGTTTTGAGTTTTCTCCATTACTTTTCTAACAAAAAGAAAACTGGTAACAGTGAACATCTTTCCAAACTAGTAAAATACAGTATTTTACTTTTTAATGCTAATATGCAACTTGCAACTCCACTTGATCTGATTTTAGCATGGAAACCGAGGCACAATCACCGATGCACCAGGTTTTGACCCTCTGAAGGACGCAGAAGTCTTAAGGAAGGCCATGAAGGGATTAGGTGAGCCATCTGTGGATTTACATTTCCGTTAAAAGTAGAATTGCAGCTTGATTCAGCACTGATTCTCCATTGTTACAGTTGTACTCAGTAGGATAGTTCACATGTCATTGTCCTTGACTATCAGAAGAATTATTGGAAGTTCATGTAGGCATAAACAACATAATGGGTTCGGTTTAGTTTTTTGTTGGGGGTTTTTTGTGTTCTTACTGTGTGATTGGGGGTAGAGCTTGAAGTTCTGTGTCTCTACGCAGAAGTAGATACTGTAGATGACTTAAAGGCATACATGTCCTTCAGCTGGGTTCAGAAGAGTTAGTATCCAATGGAAACAAAAAGCTGAATCCTCACATGACGTGATGCTCATTCTGTGGTGTCTGTGTGCATGTACAGGAACCGATGAGCAAGCCATTATCGATTGTCTTGGAAGCCGTTCGAACAAGCAACGGCAGCAGATAATGCTGTCCTTCAAAACAGCTTATGGAAAGGTAAATACGTCGTGAGAACAGAAGGAAGAAGGAATAAGAGCCTACATTGCTTCAGTGGAAGTCAGAAGGCTTAGTGTTCAGGGAAAAGGATTGGAAAGAGCTTTAGAAGATGGTTTGTAAGACATAGCCTGCTCAGGGTGCTATTTTTTACCCACTCTTGAATTCTTCATGCAGTGTTTCAGATAAAACATGTAAAGCAGTTTCTCTCCTAAATGATTACTTTGACTCTTTGAGCTGTGCAGTCTATTTAATTGGACCTAAATTACCTCAACATACATTATTCTGATTTTACTGTTAAGTGGAACAGCTTTACTTCAAAGATACGTTATTGGTGCTTGTGCATAAAAAATTCTAATTACAATGCATATTTTTCATATTTACTTTTGTGAAATTTGTTTTTTATGCATTTTTCCTTGTCATTAGGATTTGATCAAGGATCTCAAGTCTGAGCTATCAGGTAACTTTGAGAGGACAATCTTGGCAATGATGAAGACACCTGTCATGTTTGATGCTTATGAAATCAAGGAAGCTATAAAGGTTTGTGTAGGAGATACAAATTTATAAGATAGAGGAAATAGTTGAGCTGATAAAATATTTGGTTGCCATTTAAAAGCTTGGACTTAATCTTCCCTCCTTTCTGGACAGATGTTCAACCCACTGTTTGACTGTTCTGTACTCTGTTCCTTGGAGGTACATGATAATAAAATAGAGAAATGTTACTCCCATAGGTTAAGGTACAGACTTATTTAATAGATTTGTGTTGTAACAAAAAATATATTGATAAAGAAATACTCAGAAAAGGCAGAAACTGAGTTCTAACAGTCTCTGCAGTTAACTTGTTGCATAATCTTGAGTAAAGCACTGACACAGCTCTCTTCTAAGCCAGCCACTGTATGGAGAGCCTTTATTTCTGGGGTTTTGCTTAGAGCTGTAATAGAACTGGTTATAAATCAACTCAGGAGTTTCCAAGGACTTTACACTTGGTACTCAAGAATTAGTTCAGAACATTAGATTCATAAACATTTTGGTCAGCATGTACCCTTTTTTTAATCTTTTTGCCCACCTCAAAAGTGTGTTTTCGTATCTCATGCTAAGCTTTTTCTAAAATATTTGTGGAAGTTTTGAGTACTTTATAGCAATCAGACTATTTTATAAACATTTAGGTTTTTTTGGAAGGAAACTGGGTCAAACATTTGTATTTTAAGACAGTGTTTGAATGAAGGTCAGTACATATATTTACATGATCTTTGGTCACTATTTAAACTATCTGTGTGGATGAAATATTAGCTGTATTGTAATTGCAAGTGCTCTCTACTAGTTAGTGATAGTTACTTGTTAGAATTAATAAATTATTCTTTAATGGTAAAAAAAAATGGATTCTTAAAATGTCATAAATCTAGGATGAAGGATGGCATTTTTAAAATGAAAGCTTGTTTTCCTAGTTTCATTTATCTCTTCAATTTTGTATCTTTAGTACATATCCGTGTCTTAGAAACATAATAAGTAACATTTAAATTACTTGCTTTGTCTTTTTCTATACAAGGTTATATTCTGAATTTTTTAATATATTTTTATTACATTTCTTTTTTACTAGGTTATAGAAGAAAGATGAGAATCTGAAATCTGTTTTCTCCTTATGCTTTGTTTTAGGGTGTTGGCACAGATGAAAATTGTCTCATTGAAATCTTAGCTTCTCGCAGTAATGAGCATATTCAGGAACTCAACAGGGTCTATAAAGCAGGTTAGATTTGTTCGATCCAAATTTTCTTCCTTTTCTTACTTAATCACTGACTGATAATATGAATGTAGGAAATGAGCAGGGATGTATGATGATTTATGATTGCATCTCTTTTCCAGAATTTAAGAAAACTCTGGAGGAAGCAATAAAAAGTGACACATCTGGACACTTTCAGAGGCTTTTAGTTTCACTTTCTCAGGTACTTGCCAGCTGTGATTTTGGGATTTGCTTTGTGTGTGTGTTTGTAAGCGAGGGTTTTTTTGTTTGGTTGGTTGTTTTTGTTTGGTTGTTGTTGTTTTTTTTAATTTGAAAGGAGCCCATCTCAAAGCCCATCAGTAACAATTCTCAATCTTCTAATTCTTTCAGGGAAACAGAGATGAAAGTACAACTATTGACATGTCTCTCGTCCAGAGAGATGTGCAGGTCAGTAGAAATGCTTCATCACTTCTAAGTACAGTGAACTCAAACCACTGAAATTTGACTGCGTGGTTTCTGCTTACTGTTAGTTTTGGACACGTTGTGATTTCTCCTGATGTAGTCCTTAAGTTTCAGTGGATGGAAGTGATGTCAAAAGCCCTGACAGAGCGTTAGAGCCATGTAGGTGCATTAGAGATTAAGTTCTTGTGAACAGAGTCCGTAGGATATTCTACTTCCATTCTGTCAGCTCTCTTGCTTTTCCAAGTGTTGAATGATGCCATTGTGCTGTTTATTAAGGAAATTGCCCAAAGAGGTTTGAGGTGCTATGTGTGTGGGTTAAATTTGAATCTATTTAACACCTGCTTTCGCTTTTGTGTGTGTTATTTAAGGAACTCTGGATTTTTGCAGCAAATAAGGCACTTGGACTTAGTAATGCTTGCCCTGTGACTTTTTCTGTATGTTCCATTTCCCCACGTAGCAAAGGGAAAACCCTGATTCATTTTAGCATACTGCTGTCTTTTAAATAGCAATGTGAAGACAAGAATGTCCCAGAACACACCTAGAGGTGTAGAGAAAAAGCTATATGTAAGGACTACTAGGAAGAACAGTTTTCAGGTACTTTTTAAACAGTTTCCCTTCCTTTAATAATCTGAAGCTCCTGTGTTTGAGCACTTACGCATCAATATAGAAATGCAAGCAGAACATATTGTAGGAAAGCTAGAACTAGTTGCTGTTTATTGCTTGCTCCTGTTTTCCAGCAGTACATAGCTAAGTATAGAAAGTGGAGAGGCTGTAAGGAAGCAAATCCATAACTCAGCTGTTCAGCCTGACTATGTTTCTGAGTAATGAATTGTGAATTCCCTCTATGCTTAGGAGTTGTATGCAGCTGGAGAGAACCGTCTAGGAACTGATGAATCCAAGTTCAATGCCATTCTGTGTGCAAGAAGCAGGGCCCACCTGAGAGCAGGTAATGGTGTCCTAAACAAGCAGGAGCTTAATTCTGTTGCGTGTAATGGTGAAAATGTACACCACCACTCTGTCCCTGAATTTCCCCCATCTGTAAAATGAGCACAATGAGATATCAATAAAAAGCAGAGTGAATTCTGCTTTGAAAAGGGTGAACCAATGCTGCACATTGTAGTCACCTTTCTTAAACATCAGAGCAGGTAGAAGTCATTGTTCAAATGTTTCTCTGACAAAAGAATTGAAAAACTATAGAGTTTTTTCACTTTTGCCTACTTGTGTGTGCACAAGACCTTCCCCTTCCCCTTTTACATGTTAATATTAGGTGATACATCAGTCTGTAGTAGTGGGAATGTTTTAATAACTACACAGAACTTTTAAAATGTTCTGTTGGGGTATTGAGGTGCTTGAATGGAGGGAAGGGGTGTGTACAAGAACCTGAATATGTTCTTCTTAATTTTATTGACACCCAGAGCCTTTCCTGGAGAAATTTTCAGTATTTCCCTTAAAGTGGTTTCTTGATCTAGCCCTTTAACAATAAGGACAGAACTAGACAAGCTAGAAGGAGCAAGATAAGGTGTAAATGGGACAATATGCTTGATAATACAGTGTGAGTCTTTGAGATGCTAAAAGTTGTGAGTATGTTACAGTATCAAGTTGAGAAACGCGATTTAAAGTGAAGCCATCCAGCATGTACTAGCGCCACCCATTTTTGCAAAGCTAACTGCTGAAAACACTCTTTTCCATTAACAGTCTTCAATGAGTACCAGAGGATGTGCAACCGGGACATTGAGAAAAGCATATGTCGTGAAATGTCTGGAGACCTGGAAAAGGGCATGCTGGCTGTAGGTATGTGCCATCTTAGCAAGTTCGTTTCTGGTATTCTGATACAACTGGATTGACTCAGATGGCATCTGTGGCTTCAGATAAGGATGTTCTTGTTAATAATTCCAGTTTCCTGCTTTTCTTGTTGAGCTTTTTGTGAAGTCACTTGTGGTTGGTAAAGTGGGGCACTTAATTCACCTCAGAATGACAGATCAGGCTTTTGCTGCAGGCAACTACAGAACGTAAATTTCACGTGTTAAAATGAGGAGAGAATTATTAACTGTACTTGACATTTTTAAGAAGTGAAGAGAACCTGTACCAACTGCTGAGTCAGTGAGAATGGAGTATTTGGGACAGCCTTGGAAATCCAGCAACATGTAGGCACTGACTCTCTGATTAGTTACCTCTGCCTGTTTTTAATAGAAAGAAAACATAAATTTTATTGCAGAGGGGTTATTTTTTTCACATTTCCTGTGTTTACAGATTTGTTAATTAATTTGTTGTTTTTAATTGCCTCTAGTACTAAGGAGTAAAAAATCTTACCTCAGATCTACTGTTGTTCCTTCAGAGGTTGTCATTGATTTCCATGAGCTTGAGACAAGGCCTCCAGTTGTTGTGTACTAGTTTCATCTGAAATGTTTTATTCTAGATATAATTGTGAGCCACTTTCTTGTCTTTTGTCTTTACATCTCCATTTCTTTTTCTGTTTATTACTGTAAACCTACTGTGGTACCTAGAGCTCCTCCTTTAAAGGTGTTTTTCTTTGGTTTTGAATATGATAGTGATGTAACAAAAAAGCAAGAAACAAACAAACCAAAAACCAGACATAACCTCTGCCTAAAAGTCCTACCAAAATAGGAAAAATTAACTTTGCATCACTTGGAAATGAGATAGGAGGGGATAGTTGGCTCAACTGCCAGTTGTTTAGGACACAGCAAATTTTTTTCGTTGAAGTTTGCAACAAAATCTTGCAAAATGGGAATAAATTTTAAAAGCCTAATTTTTTTCACTCCTCTCTTGTGTATTTCTGAATTATGTACCTACTGTTCTTACTCTGCTTGCTGCAGTGGCACTATACTGGTCTTTTAGTGACCCAAACTGGGTCTAGCTCATTGTGTGTTGATTTGCAGACCTTTTCCAGGATTCAGAATTTGTCACCTCAGAAAGTATTGTTAGAAAACCAAGCTTAGGGAAAAGAGGTATTTCGCAGTGTTTGTAGAAAAAGATTGCCTTCGTAAAGAAACTTTATTCTCAGAGGTTGGAAGTTATTTGACTTCATGGAGCTTTGCAGTGACTTGACAGGTTTCCATGTTGATACAGATTGAAAACTGAGACTGTATCTTTCAAACAAGTCAATAGCCTTTGGAGCAAGGCTTGTCATTAATATTCACTGAATAACTCCCTTTGTCGAATAGATTTTTGTGGAGTTTTTTCTATTTATATGTATATACAGATATAACTAAATCAGTCAATGATGTTAACACATTTGTTCTGTGAACCTTATTTGCAGGAAAAAAAGATTTTCTAATTGAAAATATTTAATTTTGCTTTCTTTAAAGCTTTCTGGATTGTACAACTGGTAACTAACAGTAACATCTTTAAACATCTTGAAGTGCAAGTGTGTTGTTTTAGCTAAATACAGTGATACAGAAATGTGCATTTCATTTTGTCATTCATTTTTGAATAGTATTATATGCATCATTGACATCTGTGTGGTGAACTGCTCTTTCTCACCTACATTTTCCTACTCAGAAAAGTACTTCTTCCTATACAGAATGTGTGTTGCCGTGAAATAATATTTAGGTTTACCCCTTTGGTTCTATATTGATTTTATGTGATGGGTTTTGATACCCTTCTGTGCTATAGAACATCAAGTGTGGTCTGTGTTCTCTGTAGTTTGCCACAGTTTGCATGATTGTTTACTTGTGGCCAACATTGCATCCATGTGTAGATTTCAATTCTGATGAATGATGGAGGATTCGTTCATTATCCTGATTAACATGACAGTGATTTGATTTAGATTTTGCTCAGATTTCTGATGAACTGTGTTACTTAAATATAAAATCTAGTCATTACTAAATGACCATGTTAAGAATTTTTCAGTCCTGATGAACTTGGTGGCTAAAATAGAACTTTAAAATAAGGGTTGTGATAACTCACCATTAAGGGGAAGGAAGCACCTACGATTCTCTGCTGTCATAGGTGGCTACTCAAGTTACATTAGGGCAGCACTAAAATTGCCACGCTTTGCACATGCATGGCTTGAAAATTCAGAACTAAGAAGTTCCTTCAAGTTCTTTCAAGTCTTCTGCCACTTTCCCTTTGTAAGCGAGAATCTGATAATTAGACTTGGAAGGTTCATTGTGGCTGCTTCACATTAGATGGTTTCTAGTGACAGAAAAGCTTGCTTTGAGCCATAAAGTGTAGGTTCTTTAACTTTATTGCAGCTACTGTTTGGATTAAAGAACTTTTCAGTGACTAACAGAAGGAGTGGAAGCTGCATTGTATCAAGTGTATGTTTATGTAAAAGTAAAGCATGTGACTATGCAGGATAAACTGAAATAATTACTGAGTTCTGATTGAGGAGGAATGCCTGATTTCTGTAATACTGTTTCTTTTTGCAGTTAAGTGTCTCAAGAACACACCAGCTTTTTTTGCAGAGAGGTTACAGAAAGCTATGAAGGTAAGTGCCTGTGACAAGTTACATAAACTTTAGTGTGGGGTTTTTTAATTCTTGTACAGCTCATTGGAATAAACTGTTCATCTGAAGGGATTACATTTTTTAGTGGGCAGATGACTAACAGGATGCAGTCATTGTTATGAAAGGCTGGAAAAATCTAGCTAATTTGATCCACTTAACAGAGAGATGAATACAACCATACATAAAACAAAGTCTTCACTTCGTAAAACACAAATATGCTTAAAACTAATTGAAATTGGTATCTCTTAAGTAGGGAAGTCTAGCAGAAATAAATAAATTGGCCAATAAACTCATTAAATTTTCCTGTCCCCTTGTACCACTGTCAATCCCCTTCTTTTTTTTCAAGCTGTTCTTGTGCAGAGAAATTACTTCGTGTCCTACCATGAAATTTCATGTGTTGAGGCATGATAGGCCAAATTCTTTTCAAGCTTATTGAAGTCAGTGGGGTTATGCTAGTAAACAGACATTTTTGGGGGTTGATTTATTTTAACTAGTGCTGTATCATACAGCATTTCCACACATGATTAATACATTACGTTGCTGTTGTGTTTGTTTCAGGGAGCAGGAACAAAAGACAGGACTCTGATCCGAATCATGGTGTCGCGCAGCGAGGTTGACCTGCTGGACATACGTGCAGAATACAAGCGGATGTACGGCAGATCCCTCTACACAGATATCACTGTAAGGCTTGGAGATTTTCTCTTCCCTCATCCTTTCTGGGCGTAGGCTGACGCTGAGTAACTGTTAACTGCTCTGAGTGTAGCTGGCTCTGTTGGCCTGCTGCATTCATCAGGAGAGTGGGGGCTGAAGTGCCAGAGAACAGACAGCACTTGCTTAGATGAGCTAGAAATGGGAAGGAAGCTTACAGACAAGGAAGGAAAGGGAAATTGGTCCAGAGGGGTTTCAAGTCTGGCCTCTGTCCCAGTCTCTGAATATGATCTTGTAGAAGCCACTCAGTCCTCCAAGTAACAATGGTACTCTACTTCATAAGTGTGTTGAAAGAATGTAAAGCTCCTAAAAATCTTGTAGAGGATTGCCTTCTCTTTCTCTTGAAAATACAAGATTTTTGGAAATAGGCTAAATTTCAGGTTCTTTAGCAGTTGATCCACCATCCTTCTGCTGTTAAGAGCCGTAGCAGCAGTCAAGAGGGTGCCTGGACAACAGTAGGGTAGTTAAGAGCTGGAGGAAAGTGACTGGTGCCTTTTTCATTTACCTTGTAATGAGGGTGCCAGATCTGTTAAGCCCCTGTTTATTCCTTCTGCTCTTGACACTGAGGGGCCATAACTTGGTGGCATTTAGGAAGAATCCTGCGAAGATTCTGAAGGAATAGGTGTGTGCCAAATGTCGTAATTTGCTTGCCAACAACTACATGGTGTTGCTTTGCCACAGAGGGTTTGCCATGGGTTTGCATTTGCTACAGGGTATTACCCAGCAGGAGCTTGTCCCAAGTGTATAACTCTGGAGATGTGCTTCTACAACAATAGTTGCATGCCCTGTAACCACCAATGTATGAGTAAAGAGCAGTGACACACTGGTGGGAAAGCTGTGTGTCTTTCCCCCCCACACTTCTGTTCTGGCGTTCAGCAACAGAACAGGCCAATACCCGTTTCATCGCTGGCTTAATCTCAAAACTTGGTTTCAGTAAATATGGAGCATGCATGTGCACAGTTATGTGTGTGTAAACTCTGCTTCTTATTTCTGTAAAAGTAGAACCTGGAAAGAAAGTTCTTCATCGCTGGCTTAATCTCTTTTGGTTGTTCTTCAACTTTCCTTTTTTTGGGTTCCTTTCCAGGGTGATACTTCAGGAGACTACCGAAAAATCCTACTCAAGTTGTGTGGTGGAAATGACTAAATGGAACATTGAGCTTTTCTTAAAAAAGCTGCTATTTTCATGTTTTTGCTGTAAACCATCTTTTTTTCTCCAGAAGTAAATATGTAATGACCTGTTTCTTCTAAAGCAATTGCATTTTAAAAGATAATATTGCATATATCTTCAGTTCAAAAATAGTAGGTAATAAATGCCAAAACTGCCCAAAATACCAAGCTTTATGTGCCATCTGCTCAGGATTCTGTATAGCGCTCTCAGCAATCCATGAATGACAGGTCATTATTTCTTTTCTGCTTATATCATGCTGAAATAATGTTTGTTTTATAAAACAAAAATTACTGTTGTATGATTTAAGGTGTTGTTTTGTATAAACATTGCATGCCATTTTAATGCAAGTTTTATATATATATGGTATGCAGAGTTGGTTTCAGGCTGTCTGACTCCCTCATATGTGGAGATAGCAGCTTGAGTTTTTGTGTCTAATTAGGACACAAAAGAAGTTTTAAAGAAGTTTTGTGAAGTTCTGTTTTCTTTCCTTGATTCTTTTCAAGGAAGATGTGTTCCACATTTCAGTCTTGCGAAGGCAACCTGTCACAAGGCAGCAGTAGTGTTTACAGCTGTAAGGATTCTATGGTTAATGTTTAAAGGTTTTGCATTGTGCCTTAAATAAATATATGTATGTAAGAAGAGATTATGAAATTAAAGCTGTCTAAATCTTTGCAGATTATGCTTTTTGGTGTTCATGTTGATTTATTGTGTGAGTAATGACTCACTTTGTGTAACTTTCTTTTTCCATAGAAGTTCTCTGCTTGAATCTACGGGGTTGTTCAGAAACTGTTGTGTTGACAAGAGTTTGGTACTTGTGTGCTATTGATGAGCATTGTCCATACATGATATATATATAATCTGTAGTTATTGCTCAGTATTTTCATTTTTGCATATTGTATTTTATCTTATTCCCGGAACTCTGAATTTTTATTCTCTGCTGGCATGGATGACATCTCTCCAGCTTGTCATTCTCAAAAATAGAAACATGTAAAGGGAAAGAAATTCAAAGGGTGGAAGAGGTTTTTTCTAACTAGGTCAGTGAGAACAGATTGCATGTTAATCAAGAACATGCAAACTCGTCTTATTTCACACACATAGGCATGCACTCTCTCTATTGTGTAAGGGCCTGGCAGGTCCTTTGTCCTAGAAGAAGTTCTGTTGCTGTTTGTCTTGAAAGAAAATGTCATGCATTTAATTCTGGATTGTATTATCACTAGGGCAAGGGAGAAGAGTTTAGAGATTATAGAATATGGTAGCCGTGTGTCCACATGACAAATTCTGACCGGGATGTGTGGACAGGACTCCTGTATCAGTCAATGGCAGCAACATGACTTATGTTCAAAGCGGGACCCCTCCATCCACTCATTTCTGTCAGACAATCTGAGCATGTCTTGAGTGGCAAGTGCAGCTAAAAGCACATCTTCATTGGTTGGCACCAATAGCAAGAGTTCAGTTCTTTGCCAGGTAAGGAGGAAGCTTTTGAATTCAGGCAAGTTTGTTAGTTGTGCTTTAGTCACAGACACCACCTGATCTTGTTTTTCACTGACAACGGTGTATTTGAAATGCAGTTTTGATAAAGTAGGGCTGCTGAAATATTTAAAGTATAAAGCTTTGAAACACTGTCTACAAGCAAATACCTGTTTATTATAAAGCACAGGAACACAGAAGGCAAACTACAGCTGAGGATTGTTCATCCCTGCACAAATTCTGGAAACAAGAGCTTATTAAAGGAGCAAAAGTGCAACTGTTGATGACAACCACACTGTTATATTCGGCTGTCTTCTGTCTTCGCAGTGCTCAGCTGGTATCTGTATAAAGAAGAGTTATGTAATGATTTTTGGTTATGAGATCAGGATCAATCTTTGTGGATAAATCTCATTTAAAACATGCTACTCTAAAGTGGGGAATTGTCACTTTGATTCATGAAATCATAGAAGGAAGATCTGATCTGTAATTCTTGAGCCATTTGGCAGTTGCAAGCTCCATCTGAGTAGTTCTTAATATAAATGTGCTGCAGATGTGGTGGGGTTGACCCAGGATTTCCATTTTAAATTCACTGGAACACTTTTCACTCTTACTGGAATACTCCCTTCCATTGCAGGTGAGTAACTTAATTACTTAGTTACCTATTTATTGCCCTTCAGAGAAAACTGGAAATTTTAATGGATAACAAAGTTGATGAGAACATATCAGTCATGGTGGCCAGATCAATACAGCCAACTAAAAGAACTAAAAACCAGCTAGTGTCTACTCTGAGCTCTCCTTCTGTCACATACATGGCATGTCCATGTATAGTTATCACAAATAAAAAACACTGACAAAACTGACTTCATAACATTTATGTGGATGCTTATACCTTTCCACAAGTGGTTTATTTTCTACTAGGAGTGTGTCTTGCCTTGTTAAATCCACTGTTGATATTTGGGCAGAGAATGAAGAGGACAGAGCATTATAAGAAGCTGCGTAGAATAGGTGGTGTCATGCAACTGATTTCTGTTGTGGTTTAATTTATTCCAAAAACATCTCTCCAGAAGCACATTTTACATGAAGGGCTTGCATGTCAAAGTTGGATTTAAGATATCAAAATGGTAATACCTCCAATACCTTTTTTTAATGTATTTTGTTGCCCTCCTTTATCTTGTGACACATGAAGCTAAAGAGTCACAGCATCTAAAAGTGTAAGAGACCTGGAGATTGCTTAGCCTGTCCTATTGTTCCTTGTTTTATTCTCTTTGGCAGTGGGGAAGAAAACAGCTGCTGCCATTGTGGCAGTATTGTGAATTTTGGTGGGCTACTTCAATCTTCTTTAGACTCAACATCACCAATTTAACAACTTTTCTGTGTAGCTCATGTATTTAGCTCTTTGATCGGGTTTTTCTTTGTTTGGTGATGGTGTTCCCCGAAGCCTCTCATCCCCTTTTCTTCCAGCCCCTTTAGTGGTTGTTGAAACCTGGTGTTTCAAACTGGACCCAGTATTTCAGCGGAGGCTTTAGCTACCCTAACTGAATGAAGGAATGAGCTCACATCTTGGGGAAGAAAAGATGGCATATTTGGTAATAACATTTGAAACACTTCTTTCAGCTTAGGTTATACTCAACTAGATACTGACCATCGAAAATGTCTATAGGTGGAGTTCCTGGAATGATGGGGATGTTCGATGTGGTCTTGTTGATGATGTTGAGGAGTGATTTGACTTCTGATTCCAGGTGCTCCACTGTTTTTATTACTTTCTAATGGAAAGAAGGGATAAAAGGAGGTAGTCAAAGGGTCAAGTGGAAGGAATGTGTGAACCGAATGTCCGGTAATGCTCACAGCTGGTTAAATTTATATTGCGCATTGCAGGTTTAAATATTTGTTGTGTTCTGCTGGCCTCTAGTGGCACCAAGTATTAGTACTTTGTTTTGCAAGAGTTAACATTACAGCAGTCCTGTATGAAGAATAACCCATCATTTGACTTCTTGGAGGGAGCTTTGCAGTAATTTCTTTTAAATTATTTACTATTCCTGAGCCACCATCATCTCTGATAAAAGAATCTGTGTGGACGATGAGAGGAGCTGATGGGGTGTAAAGAAGAGGGCTGGGACTAGAGCAGAAGAGAGGTAACATTGCCATTTTGAGAATGGGTAGCACGAAGTTTGGTAGCTACCCAGCTGAGAATAGTTAGCTTGTATCTTGGGAGTGCTTAAAAGAGCAGGGGAAAAAACCCAAACTTTGCAGCTTTCATAGAATTCATTGAGCTCTTGAGTGTCAGCAGGGGTGAGCAGAAGCTCCTCCATCAGTCTTAAAGTCACCTGCAGAACCACATCTAGCCTGAGATTGTTGGATTAAAGGCACAATTATAAACATTTTAGAAAAATATGATATATAATAGTCAGTGATTGGTTAATTAGTTTTTTTGAATCATCAAGATTGCATGTGTCTAGTGATAATGGCTTTATAGGTAGTTTCAAGCTATGACATCTGAAAAAAGATTGTCTGACCTTGACTAGAATAAAGTAATGACAGGATGCTGCCTAGAAATATTGTTCTTTTTCTTTGGTCAAAAGAATAGGGCAGATGTCTGGTAAGGCTCAGGAGCCAGCATAACCCCTCTTACCTCTTCAATAATATCTAAGCGTTCGTGGATCGTATCATGTTCATCACACCAGCTTCCTCTTCCCAAACTTCCAGGTAACACATTGACAGGATCTGCAGCAGCTGGAAAAACAGACACAGTTAAATAGCAGGCGCTTTTAAATAGCAGTGCTTGCCTTTCTGACTTCTGAAGTGGAGTTTTGCATGCTAAATGACATTGTTTTATGAGGTGTACGTAGGAACTGAACCTCCCTTCCAATAACTGTGCCCCGGCACTGTGAGTGTCTCCTTGCCTGCATGTGTCACAGTTTGTTGGAACAAGGTTGTTTCTTTTGCAGTGGGTGTTCGTTTTGTTTATGTGTGTGTGGTTTACACGGTTTGCTTTTTTCTACCTGTGTGGGGTAAGTTTATAGACTGTAACTCTGTCTCTGCAAGTATAAAACGTAAGCATTGGGAATATCTCCCTTACAGAACAGTTCCTCTTGGACTTTCTTCAGAAGCAGCTGGTACGGTAAAGCTTTGAAAAGTAGCTAATTTTGTTCGCTTTCCAAAAGGATACTGCTGATGGCTGATGATTCCTCTGTGCCAGAAAGTTGTCCCTGAGAGTCTGACTTTGCAATGTGAAGGGAAACAATGGAAATATGTGCAGCTGATGTCATTTGCTGACAAAGTCACTCATATATGCTGGTATATACGAAGTCGCTTATCTCTCACTGACCTGTGTTTAGCTCTCAGTACTCATGAACTCTTGCTCTTTGAACTTTTCATTCTGCTGGCTCTGTTCCTTGAGAGGTCAGTACCTGCTGGTGCCCATGCTTTAATGGAGCCAATTTCCTTTCCATAACTTCTGTGCAACATTGAGTAACATTTAGATTTTAACATGTGTGCATAGAACTGTTGCAGAGTATTTTAAGCCTCACTAAAGTGATAACCTACCTTGCCTCATGTTTGAGGCTTGAAGCAGCTATGATAGTGAGAAAGCAGCAGTAACTCATTCTGTCATCATTTGATTGTAACAAAGAGAAAACTATGAGCTAGTGTTAAAACAAACAGTAAGAAACGTAAGAGCAGCAACTTTAGTACTGTTGTGCCAGAGCAGTGGCTTGGAACTGCTGCAGTGCTTCACTGCAAGTCTGTGCCAAGATTTCTGGAGTGCAGGTGTCGAATGATGGCAAACACGTGTCAGTAAGGATTGTAATCATTGCAGTTTAGTGGCATGAGAGGTGTACTCTGAGTTGGAATGGCATCCTTGGAATTGGAGGGTAGAGGGCAGGGAGGAGGAGAGAATTAAAATGTGACCTGGTGTACTCGGCATTATTTAGAAATTGGTTTGGCAGAGGTTTGGTTGGGGATTTTTTCAGAGCATTCGCCAGGAGGTGGTGCTGTTAGGATGGAATCCCAAAGACTTGATCTACTGAAGAGTGATGAAATACAGCAGGTACTTCAACAACAGCTGCTTTGCAGTTGCCCTCTTTTTTTCCCTTTGCTGCTAGTAGTAGTGGTTTATGAGTATTGTTACCATCTAATGTAGTGGTAGTGAATCATGCTAGTCCTCAAAATTTTTATTTCTTTACATTTTTTTCCATCATGACTGGAACAGTATGGAGAGACAGAAATTGTGTTAGAAATAGAGGTTACAAAACAATGGCCAGTCTTTGTCTACAAACCTTAGTTTTCCTAATAATAGGATAATAATAAGATCTATTTTACTGCCAGAGATGAACAAAATTTCCACCTTGCAAATATTCCCAGCCCTAGCTCTCAGTGTCAAGCCTGGTGGCCCAATTCCAGGTGTACACTGAACTGCCACTTGTTGTGCTGGAGACAGAACCAAGGGCAAGCAGAAGGCATGGTGATGAGGTAGCTGTAGATCAGTTGGAGCATTCCCAGATCTAACTACAAGTGAACTCTGAAAAGAGGCAGTAGAAGTCATTATGTGGACTGAGAGCAAATGGAGCAATTGAAGAATCCCCCAGAATTTTATTTTTCATGCTGTTACCCGAGATGTCTGGATCACAAGGGCATAGGTAAAGTTTGGGTGAAGGCCAGCACCAGTTGTATGCAGATGTTAAAGAAGCTTTTGGCCAGCCATAAGCTACGTGCCAGGCTTGCTTAGTTTCGTCCTTTCTCTAGAAATGGAAGTGCAAGAGGGTTAATGTTGGCTAGCTTAAGTTAGTGTTGGCCACTTCTCTGACCATGCACCTTTATACCATGCTCATCCATTAAAGAAAGCTCAGACCTCTGCTGTAGGAGAAACAGAAGTATGTCCTGCTCAAGCCAGATTGACCCAGAGACTCTGGCCTTTTGAAATCACCTGAAGGCATGGTTGGCACTCCTCTGGGGCTTCTTTCACCTTGTTCCTGATACAAGACCTTGAATCTGCAAAGTGATGTTTTGAAGCAGAAATTTTATATGGTCTTGCTCAAATTACTTTAGTCATTCCTTTGGCTTAGTGCTTCTGTTCAGCACAAAACTCAGCATTGTGATGGCTGATCCTCTAGGCAGGTGTATGTAGGTGGGTAGGTTAGGTATGATGGGTGGCTGCCATTTGTTCAAAGTAGATGTGCCATGATAAGTATGTATAGCCAACATAAGGTTGCTGGCTCTCACTGTGAGGTTAGCAAAGCACTGCACAGCTCTGTGTGCATCTAGAGACCTAGGCAAAGGGGTTGCTTTGAGATGCAGGACTCAGCAGTGCTTGGTTCCTTGGGCCAGTTGGTTCCTCTCTTCTGATGCAGAGGGAGACAGCTTTCTGGCACTCAGAGCACATTGCTGACCTCTAAGCTGTAATGGGCTTACCACAGGAGGACAAAGTGTCTCGTCCTAGTTTGGCAGGGCTGTAAGATGTCACTCAGAGCCACAGAACTAGTGCAGTGCCTAAAAAATTTGACAAATAGCCCAAGCCTGTGTCTCAGGAAGCACCTGATAGCTGATGTTAGCAAGCCTAGGAGTTAGTACAAGCCAAAGCATGTCTGGTTCTAGAACTCACAGTATGGAGCTGGCTGAGGGCTGACCTAGCAGAAACCATTTCAGGACCTGCACCAGAACAGGGTACTTCAGGTAGATTGTTCCCTTCCTGTCTGGGCAGCCAGTGCTTTGTCAACAGTGTAGATTTCTTCTGTTTTCTGAGTTCTAGTTTGAAGCTTTAGCTGTTCAAAAACCTCCGTGCTATTTCGTTGTCTGGCTTTAACTCTTAACCCACAGCTTTATCTCTGGGATGGGCTGTTCGCACACATCCGGTCCCTTGTAAATACAGCACATATCTGGGTCACTATGGTCAGGCAGTTCAACCCAAGCCATAATTTCCATGTGTTCAAAGAGAGTCACATGTGGCTTATGAGCACTTCCCTTCTCTGTATTGCAGCTGGTGAAAGAAAATGACACGATCTGCCTTTGGCACTGACCTTCCTCTGGCAGCATCTCTACCTCATGTAATGGTAAAGGAAGTGAAGAATGGAAGGCTGCAAGCCATGTAAGCAAAAGACCAATGGCCTTTTAGGATACTTCCATGTCCTTGCTTTTTCAAGGTGCTGAAGTCACTTTTTAAAATGTAAATTGGAATTTTTACTTTTCTATGTTTCAAACCACATGCATAAATGCAGAAAACTTTGGTAGTAAGTTTTAAAGCTAACCACTTTTAAAAGTGAGATGTTCTTTGTATGCCATGTAAATTACATATTTAAAATGTGTAGGTGTTTCCAACTTCTGACAGCTTATGCAAGTGTGTAGGAGGCATATTTCAATGTCTTAAATCTCTCATTTGAAACTTAATAGATTTCACACAGAGAATTGTAACATTTCAGTATGGCAGAGAGAACATTACCTTTCAGTTAATGTCCCATCTGCAAATTTCCACGTGATGTTTCCTGCAAATTAGATGCCTAGTTAAATTCTTGAAGTCTATTCTATTTGATATACAGGTGATTATTTTCCATCAAAAACCGGAACTCTCTTGTTCAGGATAAGAAAACCACCTGTACCTTTTTTCCTCTGATTAAGTCCTCTGTGCTATGTTAATGGTGCCCATAACTCTGGGTAGTTGTAACTGCCCTGTGTTGTGATGCAATCAGACACCAGCAGGGAAATGGAGCATCTCCAAATTGGTTGCTAATAAGGATATGTTTAATAGAAAAACATGCTTAAAGTTTGAAAGTAGCAGGATGAAGCGTAAGGATCTATGTACAGTGGTCAGCCTGACCACAGCAATGAAGTAAAAAATCAAAGCAACCTTAGCAAACAGGTTAAGAGCAGAGGCCTTAGAGTGATATCTCTCAGTTAAGCTTCTCTGTCTCCTGTACATTTGATATATTCCCCCAGCCCCTCAGGATACTGCTTCGATGTGCTCCCTGAAGATATCCCCCTCTGAGACTGACAGGGTTCTGTTTGTCCAGATGCTGTTAAGTGCTTTGTTTTTATCATTCAAGTAGTTGCTAATGGTAAACATTAGAATAAACCTGAGCAACTGGCTCTTTTGATGTCATTTTCTGCTCTTACTAGGACTGACAGAATTGAAGAATGTGATCATTGTATGATCAGTGTGGTTTTGAAAGTTAACTACGAGTTTATGTTGTGCTCAGTGGGGTGGGAGGGGTAAAACAAAGCAGGCTTACAAGCCAAGGTAAAAGGCATGTGAGATTGAAACAGGAACCAGATGGCAATTGAGGAAGGGGAACGAAGAACATGTATAACTCTTCAAGAAAACATACTATGCTGTGTGTTCTTGTTTGCACTGCCTTGGGTTTAGCAGTATCATTTAATTCCTGGAGCATATAGCATAAGGTGGCCAGACAGTTTTTGATGTGAAAATGAATGGGGGTAGTAATAGATTTATCTTCCAACAGGAAAAAGGTCATGAACTTGAGTATCAGGCTCAAATGGTGGACCCACTAACCAGTTTGGGAAGAATGCAACAGACCTCTGAAGCAATTTGCTGCTGCTTGTTAAAATTATTCTTTCTCTAAATATAAGTAAGTGCTGGATTCCACTTTAATATGTGCATATAATGTTAGCTCAAGAAATCACACTGCTTATAAAAGTGGTTGGTGCAGATAACTTTCAACTGAAACCAGGAAAGATCCAATTGCTTTGAACCTGAAGTGATACTAGTGCTATCAGTACTAGTGCTTTCAGACCAAAGACCATGTTACGCTAAGACTGTTGGTCATATTTAATTTTGCACAATACGCTTGAAGGTGTCAATCTTAGTTTATGTCAGCCCTTAATTACATTGGCATCCTTAGATACAGAAGTACTGAATTAACTTTCTGTGGCACTCCCAGTTTCATTATCACCAGTGTGCCCAAATTAACTGGACATAGAGCATCTTTCAGGCTATAATCCATAAAACACTAATACTTAGCTGTGATTTAGGCATCTGTGAACCTCTTTTTACAGTTTAGAGTCTCTATTTGCTTAAAGATAAGGGAATTCTTGCCTTTAGTGATTGCATTAAAGACAACAGGAATTGTAACAAATATGTAAAAACGTCTTCGCAGCTTATACACTGCCATAGGTTACTATGCTTCACACTGGAGGTCACTGCACGGGTTTGCTTATATCTACATGCAAATATTTATGCATATATATATGTGGGTCAGGTATCAGCCTACCGGTTCTCACATCTCTAACTAGTCTGTCCCATCCATCTATGTGTGAGATGTCACAATACGCTATGTTCTGGTCCTACTATGCATCACTTGTGCTTTTGAAATTTGCGCAATCAGAAATGGGACTTGTTAGAAGTTGTTGTTTACATATTTCTGTGTAAAACTATCTCATTTGGAGGGGGCTTTTGATGTTGTGATCCATATAATTCTCACTTCATAAGGGAGGTTCATCTCTTGCTTACCCAGCAGTGGAGACAGAGTGCACAAGGCCAGGGATAGTTCATGCTGCCAGTGGGCGCTGTCTTTTTCAGGCACATCAGAAGCTGGGCCCTGCCACAGCTGTCTGCCAGAAGCAGAAATGCCATTTGAAAAACTACTTTCCTCTTTCTGCTGTGTGACCATATCTGTGATTGTAAGAAGCACTTAAGTTTTGTATATTTTTATTCAAAGGAAGAAGGATAGCAATTAAATGTTCCTGTGAGGGAGCTGTTGGCTTGGAGTATGATTCCACCATGATGGTCTTCTGAACAAGCAGCCAGGAATATCCTCTCGCACTTGCTGCTTCAATGGAAAAGGACTACAGGGAATTGGACTGATAAGAGATATGAGCTTCATAATTTGCAGGTATGTTACTCTAATTCATGCTGTAACTTACAATGATGCTTTGGGCCGCAAAAAAATTTGCCTTTATTTGTGTTTATTTCTGTGTGAATATATATTTGTCAACTAAAGCTAAGTGTTAGGAGGATTATAGCTAGTAGCTGTAGAGGACATACTTTTGTGTGGAGAAGAGGATGAGCTGTTCTAGGAAGAAAAGGAGCTGTGTCTTAGTATACATAAAGAACCCAAGTTGTGTAGAATTAGTGAGCTTAAGGCAGGCTCGAGAGTGGAGGATGTGAGATGCATAAATATTGGATGCCACCATCAATTTGAGGATGACTACTGTATCGGGGACTAAAGAGTTTTTCAACTTTATGAGGACATGGCTTTTGGTCTGTGTTTATAATAGGAGCTGCAACCATGAGGAGTGGGTGAGTCTGTGACTCATCAGTCACCTCTGTGACTGTGTAGTTTGCATATGTCTAAGTCATGGTAGTAGAAAGAGGTAAGTACAATGAAATAATACTGTAGGTTTTTTTCTAATATTTAAACAAGTGTAAGAACTTCCTTGAAGATATTTTGTTTGGCAGACAGTTCATGCATTTTGCAGCAACTCAGGAAGTAAAATAGTGAGAGAGGGGAAGATACACACATATATATACACATATGTACATACTAAATCCTGGCATTCATGGCCAAGACTCACAACTGTTTCAACCAGAGCAGATCAGCTACGTTTATGAATAGAGCCACATCTTGCAGGTGAATAGTAGGAGTCGTATATTTCTAAATTCCTGACTTTTTTGAAGTTTGGTATTAACTTCTGCTTTACACATGGAGGTTACAAAGTCCTCAAAACTTAATAAATTCCTTTTAAGTAAATGTAACAAAACATAGGGCTTTACAGATACGTAAAATCTGCAAAAAGGCTCACTTGTGTAGAGAAGCACTATCTTCAGATGTTTCATGGTCATAGCAAACACATCTATTTCTTGGTACACTTTGTTGTGACAAGCTTAATGTCTCCTTCCTAGCTGGATCTCAGAGATGAGTTTTGCATTGGAAACAATAATGCTGGTAGGCTTCTATCAGGACAAAAACACCTATAACATGGAGTAGAGGTTATAAACCATTACTACTTTGTTAGTAGAGAAATATGAGTCCAAGTCTGATTTAAGGTAGGACATCTATCACAAATTCTTTACTGTGGCTTTAATTCTACAATGCGTTGGTTTAATCTCCTGGAGACAAAATGCTCTTCTGTGAGAAGGCAAATGGTCAGTTTTTGGGAAAAGCTGGCTGTTCTGAAGGGATTTTTTTCTTTCCAGGTTCTAGGCAGTGGTCGAGCTTATAGATCTTCCCAGCTTTGATAGTACGTGTAAATATCAGAGGATTCAAAATAGTCTGAGAAGTCATAACATATTAGCTGAATGAAGAAAAGCATTAATACGCTTGGTTTACTTTAACTTGTAATTAAAACCAAATGAAACTGAAAGAAAATCACACCACAGTGTGGAAGTATTGAGCAGCAGTGCCTCCACTGAGGCTCTCCTGTTGCTGCCTCCCTACTAGAATGCTCAGAGTGTGGTTTGCTCAGCTGAATGGCACATGTCAGTGGGGCCACCCTGCGTGCCGGGTACTTGTTTACCCAAGGACTCCAGGTCACCTCTCTGCCATGCATGAACAAGGAGCAAAGACTTCACTGTTGGGGTGCTGCACCCCTCAGAACAATCTGCCTGGAGGTTTTTGTAAGAATGGAAACACGTTTCAGTGGGGCAGGTATTGTGCCCCAGGCTACATTGTACACCACCTTTGGGCAGCACCCCACAAACTAACGCAGAGCAGGAAGCACCAAGAGCACTGTGGCCATTAGGCAGGAGCATATGGTTGCATCCAGAAGGGCCCCTGTGCCAGCCTCTTCTCCTGAATGATTTGGAGGCTATGAATATAAGGTTGTTTATATTTACGGCTGAATTAAAATGTAAATTCTGGTTTGGCCAAATCCAAATAATTTCTGAGAGGAACCTGCAGGACTTAGGATGGGGGGATCTGCAAGGAAATGGAAAGTTAGATTTCCCACAAGTCAAAGATAGTAAAGGAAAGTGGGGATGATTTTCTTAAGCCTGTCAGCCAGGCAGGGTGCTCCCCTGGCTATGACAGACATGAAGTTTTCCATCTTACATGAAGTACACCATTGTGACAGCAAACATGATTCCCTGACTGAGGAGCTAGTGTCTGGCATTATATGGGTAGTAGTCTCGTGGTTATTATTCAGTTATTATTCCAGTACTGCAGTTATTATTGAAGTACTATTATATTTAGCTGTATTTTATCTGAGTTTGGTAATGATTTCAGCTTAAAACCCTACTCTTTTTGGTAATAAACCTGAACATTCTTCCAGGGTTTTTTTATTTTTCTTTAATTTCACATCTATTTTGGTGAAGCTTGCAAAACTCAAAAGAGGATAATGAATTCTTGTGGAGTGAAAACAAGTTAGAATGCTTGATATTTCAGTTCATCACTGATAAGCATTACAAAGCCAGTTAGGTGGGAGGGAGTCAGGGCAAGGAAGAGGACCAGGACTTGGGGGCAGAAGGGGCTAACAGTTTTTCAGGAAATGTTTTGAATGTAATGGGATCTAACTACCCTGCCATGAAATACAACCCTTGTGTTGTCACGAAGTAGGAGCAAAGGGAAAATAAATCTGGGCCTCAGCTAGAAGAAAAGATTAAGTACAAACAGGCTGGGAAGCCAGGTTTGTGGTTACATGGGGACTATAAACCCTTGAACTAGCCAAACTGAATAGTTTTCAGTCACAATACAATGTGATTACAGGTTATTCCACACTAATCTCTTGTTAATGAAAGTAGAATTCAGATGCAGGTTTGTCAGATGTTCTGTGTTTATACTTCGTATTCCGAAGGCATTTGGAGTTATCCAAAGCAGAAGAAAATAAAATGTGGTGCCGTTACCAGCAAATTTTAAAAGAAGGGTATGAATAAAGGAGAATCTTTTTCTAATCACCTTAAACTTCAATCTCATTTGTGAATGGATGAGTTAGTATGTTAATAAGGCTCCCAGAACAGTAATGATGGGGATTCAGGGCACTGGCTGCCACACCTCTAGGCAGTTCTGAATTTCTGAAGATACAGTGATAGTATTTCCTGTAAGAAGTAAAAAGTCTCTACCAAAACAATATGCCTACAGGGTGGACTTTAATAGCATTAAGATGGAGTTTTTCCTGTTAAAAACAATATTCCCACAGAATTTTGACACATACCTGTGTCACCTTCATATAAAACCAATATAGTGGACAATTATTTGCCCCCCTCTCCCACCCCATGCAAAGGCTTTAACAATGCTACGATTAAGCTGTAGTTTCTGCTTTGCAAGTTCAGAATAACTTACCTGAAAGATCTTGCTCCTGCAGGACTAAAATGAATGCCATTGCCCAAAGGAAAAGCATGGTTTCAGCCACTCCAGGCTCTGCTGTAGTTCTGGTGGAGAGCACTGCAGCCTCCCTCCCTCCCCAGCTGTGTATCCACTCCTCGTCCTGCCGTTCGTGCTGAGGTTTAGCCAGCGTTAGGCGGAAATATGCCCAGGCTGAGCCAAGATTCCTAAACTGTTCTCTTCTGCTTCCCTCCTTTTAAAAAACACCCTTCCAGCTCCATGCACAGCCCAGCTATCCCAGCAAGCTGGCAGTGGTCCAGTCTCTCCGAAGTTGTTTTTTCACCATTATATTTATTTACACAGACTACAACTGGAATGTGATAAAAAGCTTTGGATCCTATAAAACACAGCAAGTGGGGCAAGGAAAGGAAGGGAGAAAGGAGGAGGAAGGGGTGCTGTTTATTTCTTTCCCTGTATGTTTTCGTCTAGGGCAGGAAAAGCAGGAGCACTGGAAAACACAATGTCTTTAGATCTTGTGAGCTTACGAATCTGCTCACTTTAAAGAGTGTGAGAACATCTTTCCTGGGCAATACATGGGAGATAGCAACTGTCTGTGATGCTTTCTATTTGGACAGGATCATAGGAGCTCCTGAGGAGCCATTTGAGCTCTTCTCAGTTTGGTAGATTTTTTAAATAGGTTGGGCTTGGTAACGTCATGTGCAAAAGTAGCACTGCTCATGGTAGTTTGAAAATGTATGTGATTTTTAGCAGGATCTTAATTGAATGTTCGTTTTGTCTTGTGGGTTCCCGGGTGCTGACTGGATAAGCATCAACCTTTGACCCCTCTAGACTTAAGGTATCTCCTACCTGGAGTTCCTCATACTCATCTGAGTTACCTTTTTCAAATAGTTGCAAGGAAAAGGTAAAAGGCCATTAAGGCATCCTGCTTAATCCCAAAGGCCACTGTCAAGGATAAACAGTGTTTTAACTATTGAAAATAAATCCTGCAACCTAGAACAGATTTCTTTGGTCATTACCACCTCCCCAACAGTCAGAAAATCAAGATATTTGAATAACTGAAAATGAGCCTGTAGATATGCTATTTTAGAGTTCAAAGTATAATCATCCTCAGGGACTGCCATAACAACTTAAATTGTGAGCTCAGTTGCAAGGCAAAATAGCCTTGGTAATAGAGATTCTGTAATGGGAATTTAGCTGGTAACTTGAATGAAGTACTGAGCAAAACAGGACATAAACAACTCAGTGTTTATTGAACCCTCAGGATTGGTGTGAATGAGTTAACATTTTTATGAAATGAAAATGAAATTAGCTATGAAAATTGGAGTGGCAGTGTTTTTCTGGGTGTTTTGGCATTTGGCTTAAATCACTATGTGGCAATACTGCAATTTGTATGAATTCTTGTTTTGAGAATAAATTTGATCATTCCTGCTAAAAAGTTACATAAATCTTAATTTTCTTATAAATAGGTCTTTAAAAGGGAACTGCAAAATGTAATGGTGAGTCCACCCTCAGTCTTGCCCTGTGTTTGAATATGAGACGCTGATGTGGTAGGCTATGATTTTTGAAGTGAGATGTTGTCTGTGCTTTGAAGAGAGAAGGGGAGCAGAAGAAGGATATTTGTGAATAGCTGGCTGCTGTTTTCTGAATGTGTTTGTCCTTTACCTTTGTCTTTCCTTAAGCAGAATCACCCAATGCATCAATGCATTCTCTGTATTGCAAAGGGAGCCTGTTGTGGATGCTTTTCCGTGTGCTCTCTCTGCCAGCCTCTATGCCATACTATTAAAAAGCAATGAACATATATTGAATCAGGTTTCCCTTCAACACACTATAAAAAAAAAAAAAAGGCAATTTCCATTCCAGACCACCTTTCCTGAGGCCACTCACCCCCTTTACAGCACATTTCCTTGAGGTTCCTCCTGGATTGCTCTCAGGTTCCTGGAACAGTTCAGGCCCTCTAAGGCACTTGCTGCATATTTTTGCCTACTGTGTTATGTTTGACCATAGTGAGGTGCTGGTCTGATAGCCATGGAGAACTAAACAAAACAGTGTGGGTTTTCCTCTAGTATTAGACTCCAGGGGTTGTTTCTGTAAGCAGAGAGAAGTTTTTTCCACTGCAGGGAAAAGCAGCCAGAACGAATACTTCTGCCAAGTGGGATTCTGGTTCTCAGGAGGATTACCTGTCCTGAGATTTTTAGTGATCTTGGTTAATTACCAAAGATTACTTTTGTTATTTGTAAACACTCAGAATGAAGCTGCAGGGTGAGACAACTAGCAAGCTAAGTATAAAACATCCGGAGTGTGTGACAACACCCATTCAATTGCAAAGTAGATTTTTCAGTGTAAGACAGATTTGAGAACAGAAGAAAGAATATTATACAAATGTATTTGGTTTTGGAAAAGTTAGTAACTTATTATCATCAGAGAAAGCATTCTTCAGCACATTCATCTTGGAAATGGCCATATATGAGAACACAATGAGATCATATGAATATAGGTTTGCACAAAATCCAGCTGTTGAGATGTTCCCAAGATACCAGCAGCCAAAAAAAGCATACCAATGAACAGGGATGTGAATTTCTGCCAGAAGGCAGTTTGGTGAAAGGGAGAGCAAACATAAGGATTAAGTCTATTTTGGGGGTTGCTTTTTTTGTTTGTTTTTTTTGGTACAGTCTTTCTGCATCACTTGCTTGGACTCGTCAAATACTTGGCAAAAGCAGTGAATAAGTGCACAGTGATCCCACAGAGTGCATAGGGAGAAGGAACAGAATAAATAATGGACATGTGTCAACAGAGGACATATGTGCCATGTGAAAAAGATCATATTGTTATTGGGCATGGAACCCTGCAGCATGGGCTGAACAAACACTTGGCAAAAATAGGAGTGTACTGTACTGCAGTGCCTTGGGACTTTATGTGAGACACAGAGAAAATTAAGTGGAGATTACTTCAGGGAACAAAAATATGGTAGGAAACCCATCCTTGTAGAGAGAGGAAAGTGCTTTACCCTGAAGAGAAGGAAATGAAAGAGAATAATCTCTGCCCTGGATTTAACACTGGTGGATGATGAAATCAGTGCAAGGTTTGTGTGTTCTGCCTACCTGCCCCTGAGAGGAGATTTGTCTCCATTACAAACTGTGGAGATTCCTTGAGCTCTTATCACAGGCTTAATTTCCGTCAGCTACTCATGATCAGTTCTTGCTACTTAGAGGCTACTGAACAAAATGAGTCCTGTTTCGTGATCAATTTAGAAGAGGTCAATTATTTTCACTCCCTTAATTCACTCAGTATCTGGCTGCTGGATTGGATCAGTAGTTGAACGGATGTAGAAGCAGAATTTTATTACCTGGAGAGGTTGATTTCCACAGAGCAGGTATACAGCTTTTGGGCTGCTTCTCAGGGCAGATGAAGGCCCTCTTGCTGTGTCTTCATGAGAATGAAGTAGACTTTGCCATTTAAAGCTTTTGATAGTAGTGACTCTTAGCATCACATCCCTGGCAGTCTCCACAGAGCCTCCATCTCTCTGTTGGTCATGGGGCAGATTCTGTTGGTGTTACAGGTCTCGTGGACCACAGCCTTCAATGTCTGAATACCTTCAGGTTCTGTGCCAGTGCAATCCCCTCTCTAGCCTGTTATATATCAACTTGTGTTTATTACCTTGATTTGCAAGGGACATCAAAAAGCATGAAGTTCTCCTGCTATTGTCATAAAGGCATAATCTTTGATGCTGTAAAAAAACCCCATATCAAATGATTCATAGTGTGAGGTACTGTCAAGAGTGTATTCTGTCTCTGCCCTCCCCGGAGAAGTTAGCAAGTGTATGTGTAATGGAGCAGACAACTCTGGTCCAGCCTTCTTCAAAACAATACATTTTGTACTATGTCTAAAGCCAACAGTGAGTCAGCTGTGGGAATTGACTCTCTGGTGTCATCTTAGTGCCAGCACACTGGGCTGGATTCTGTTTGCCAGCATTAGGTAAGCATCCAATGGCTTCAGGCTGTTTTCTGAAGCCTACAGCCCAGCTTAAAAGCTAATCATCTGCCAGGAAACTGACTCAGAAACCTGAAGGAAAAGGTGGGTCACATGGAATATTAGTGAATTATGGTTTCTTCATATTTTTAACTAGTTATGTCCCTCCATTTCGACAGATTTCAGGTTGGCCACATCTCAGGACCCCCTATGAAATACAGTATGCAGTGCGCCTACCCATTTTAGAGAAAGGAAACCTTTGTCCTTACAAAGCTGGATTAAATATATTCCCAGCTAAATTAGTGACTCAGGAATAGACTTTTGACTCCCAGACATGGATTGCACACATGGTGATCTGATAATATGTGCTATATTTTCTGTTATACAGGGCTGTGTCTCTTTGCTTATGTCCACCCATCTGCGTCTCATAAAAATGTGAAATAGATCTGTGAGTCTGTGGTGGATAATATTCAAGGAAAATAATACTCATGGGGCAAGTACTTGATTATTCCCAAATTAGAATTGCTCATCTAGTGTCTTTAGCAGATCAGTATTGTAAACCACACCAATTAAATGAGATAATTATTTGAAACTGAACCAACAGTTTCATTCTGTGAAGGAGCAGCTAATATTTGAGAAGCTATTCATCTGCTGAATAGCACCTTGCTGAACACGAGTCATGACAAGCAGCAGTATAACAGAGGTTTGTTACTTAACAACTCTATACCTTTTTCTATTAGGAAATGCATCAGCCATGTATGTGAAGCCTTTGAATATTGGTAGTATTTGCCATATGAGTGGAGATATTTAGTGAAACAGAGAAACAGCTGGAAACAAATCGCATTTTTGATTGCTTGTCAGCTTATTCTCCTTTCCCCTTAATTACCACAAAGTCATGGAAAGGTGCAAGGGGAATAATGACTTGCCAGAGATAGAAGCCAAGCTAATCACTCCACTGCCATTCCTCTGAAAATTTACAGTACATGTATAATTTTACAGCCAACATAGTAAAAATCCCTGGTTAAGGTTCCATTTTAAAATATGTGTGTCAGAGAATATACCATTGTGTAGCAGGATAGTAGTAGTTCCTGTGTTATTACAGATCTCCCACATCTTTAGCTGCAATTTTTCTTCAAGCATGCTTGCAATACATGCTTTCAGGCAGAAAGGGGGCAAGACTGTGTATGGATTTTTTTCATCCTGCTACCTGTGTAGTTAATCACATGGTGGATCCTGTCCAACAAGATTCCCCAACAGTACAGCTAGTTATTACTGTATGGTACTGGCTTCTCACCTCTCTAATTCCTGCTGCAAAACTGCATTAAAAGACAACTTAAACACTTTCATAATGCCACTGCTTAATAGGAGAATTTGTGGTAGTTGCCATGGGGAAATTGTGTAACCATAAGAAGGAAGAGAAGTGCCCATGAAAAGAGTTCTATTAAAACTTGATCCAAGACATGAAAAATCTTGTGAGAGCATGAACAAATGAGCAGATTAGCCTGATCAGCACACTCCACAAACTCCGGAGGCAGGGCATTAATTCTGATTGTTAGAAAACAGATGTGAACTACTGTCTTCCACCTATTATTTTTAATTTTTTTCTAATGAGTTTCTCAAAGTGTGGTTGGCTCCATGTTTAGGGGGGAGGCTGATAGTGGTTTGCTGCTATTAGTTTGCTGCATCTGCATGCATGATTTAGTTAGTGTTACAATGAAACAAGTAGGAGTGAGAATTATTACCTGAAGCATCATCCTTGTAGGAAATCAGGATGGCATGGATGATGTTTCTAATGTCAGATTTTCGCATATCCTTCCTTGCTTTAAGAGACCAGTTGGCTCTAAGGAAGTTAAAATATCTGTTAGAATATTTCATCCAGATTAAGTAAAGTGCTTTTGATTATCTGTCCCAACTGTTCTTTAATTTAGACCCACCACTGAAACTCATTGTAATAGCATTATGTCTTAATGCAGATGTTAATCTATATAATTCTATATTTTTGTTTCTGTAAATGCTATCTGTTTTTTCCTTCTTGAATACTACCTTTTGCCATCTACATAGTAATGAAGGGATGACATTTTGTTTCACAGTGGTGACTGTTTAATGTCTCTGCTTATTAACCCTGAGAAAAGAGGAAATAGATTAGAGGATACAAAATACGGAAGGGGAATGAAGGGCTCATTGCATGTGTTTGAGGAATGAGAAGCATCAGAGGTGAGGACAGAGGAGCCAACGGAATTGTCAGGATGCTATAAATAATTCCAGATTAATCTCTTTATCCCTAGGAAAGTGAATAAGGGCAAGCTGATAGGGCAAAAGCTGGTGGTTTGAATTTAGAAGAAATTATAGCAGTCTAGGGTGCACAAAGTGTTCTGCTGGTGTTAGATGCCAAGTCCAGGAAATTACTGCTGGGAGGGATTTGATTGCACAGCTGTGGTGGAGGTGGTGGCAGGAGAGTGTGGGAGCAGGTAGAGGGAGGTGAAATTGTGGGAGCAGCTCAGCAGAAGGGCATGGAAAAAGGCATGGGGAGCTGGCTGAAGAACACGGGTAAATGTCCTCTGGCAGCTGGGGAGCTGCCTCATAGGTGGCCAGTGAGGTGATCTATTCCTGGCCACCAGGTTACCCCAGGGGCCGCTACATCTTTGACTCAGACAGCTTCTTCGCTTTCCTCTTCCCACAATAGCACTGGACAAAGCTGTGGGCTGGGCTGGGTACAGCCCAGGTGAACTGATCTCCAGCACAGCATGAACTGTAGCCGAGAGTCCAGTGTTTTAATTAGGCTCAGCGGGAGGGGAGGGAAGAGGATTTAAATAAATTAGTGTCTCGGACACAAGTAATAGAACCCGACTGTTACGTACTTGACCTTGACGAGCTTAGTCTGTGGGGAGGCAGAGGAGTTCAGTCAGTGAGGATGCTGAGAGGGGCTGGGATTGGTACCCTGGCAAAGCAGTGATTTACGTTGAGCAGAAACCATCATTTGTTCTTCCCTGCTGTTGGATATCTAAGCAGTGACATGCCAAACACCTTTGAAAGCTTTTTAAGCCTCTGAAAGCATCGTGGAGTAGTTATCTACAGACTGTGGCAAATCAAAATCTCTTTGGGAGTAAGTCTGTCCAAAAAAAATAAAAGCTAATCGTATTTCAGCTCACATTCACTTGCCATTTGAATGCTTGGTGATCTCTGTTAGTGAAAATAACTTTAATGGTTACAGTATGACTTTGGAATGATATGGTACCACTGTAATGTTCTAATGTGTCTGAAAGAGCAGAAGTGAAGCTGCACAGTTGCAGTGCTCTGCACAGACAATCTGAAATGGATTTTCAGTGATTCCCTGGGTGGACTTTGACTGACGCGCTTTCAGTCTCTATGTGAATACAACTGCATGACAAATACTTTAGGCCCAGATGAATAAAAAGCACTGGAGTCAGTGATAACATAAGGTATCTCATGTTATTCAAAGATATCTAGGTAGACTCTTTGCTCATTATTATAATTTTATGTGGTGGCTTAGAATAAATTTTCAGATGCTTTCATGCACCTGCAATGCTAATCCACTGCCTCTGCATGTATTAAAAATGTTATCCTACTACTTGAAACTGAGATAAGCAGATATCATGGAGTTAAATGTCCCAAATAGCAACACAAAATGTTTTCATGGTTCTTATCAGTTATTTAGTCTCAGTAGTAGAGACTGAGGGTTTGTTTGGTAAGAGGAAAACATGAGCTTTTTGATGGAATTCCAGTTTTTGTTCATCTGTTGCTATTGGTCCAGCATCTTAGAATTAGACCTCTTATGGATATAAATACTGTTTTGAGGACATAGTTTTTGGACCTCTAATGTAAACTTTTGTTCTTTGTCTTGAGAAATATCTCATCCTTTCTGCAAAGTGTTTACCTGATAAACAGACACAGTCTGTCCCACATAGTAACTTCAGACAAAGCACAGTCAGGCTTCCCTCTTCCCTCTTGCTCTAGCAAATATGTTCTTTGAATTGATGCCTGCCCTTTCTTTCAACCACTGCAAAATATAGCTTGAGGAAGCTAAATCTGTTTCCACTGATTTCAGTCTACCTTGTCAGCCTTTTCTCAGGTCCCTAGAGATGACAAATGGGAATGTGAAATTTTGCTGCCATGGGGGCTGAAACTCTTTTTTTTTTTTTCCCAATTGGCAATTCTTTCTGAATTGTTTATATTTATTTATCTATACTGATTATCATAGTGGTTTGCCACCGCTTTTGCATCAATACCTTGCATATTCCTAATGATCATTTTGGTTTTCTGAGTTGCTCTTCTCTGAGCAACTTTTATTGCTTTTCTTGGCTTAAATGCAGACCGTCTCCACCCTCTTTCCTTCTGCAACTGATCAAATTCTGTAAAGAATTCTCTACTTTGGATAGACTATCGCTTCCCACCCATGCTGTTCTCACTGAGGTTGGAAATGTTATTAATCTAATTTAGTGTGGGGAAAAACTTGGCTAACCCTTCAAAACAATCTTTCAAGTCCTGTAATACAAGAAAGTCCTTATTTACAATGGCAATAGCTATTTCTCCTGGTGCTGTTCAAACTGAGTCCTCTCTTATTACAAGAGAATGAAGAATTGTTTTCCATTTCACAGCAAAATGGTGCTATTTTATTTTTCAGTTTGGGACAAGTGCAGCATAACACTGCTTAAAACATTTTCTAATAAAAGAAGCAGCTGTTATTTTCCACATTATGCTATCTTTTAATGGCTTTTGCACCAGGGACCAAGAGAGGAAGGCAGGCAGTCATACCTGATGAGTGCAAAACTGTTATTCTGAACCTTGTATTTTCCACCCCTTTCCAGTCCTAATCATGCTTGTTCTTACACACCAACACATGAATACTGAATTTCAGTTTTGCGCATTGATTAAAGTGTGTGGTTTATTTCTTTCTTTGGACTCAGAATTATCTAAGTACAAGATAGTGTTGTGTGATGATGTGGATAAAAACACTTCACAAGAACTGCCATTTCAGATGTATACAGTGCCTCTGACCAAGGGTGGTTTTACTGAGGTCTCAGGTATGTCTAAAGCTGATTTCCTTACACAAACACACAAAGTGTGAGTGGTGGCAGTATGGAAGTTGTAAATGAAACCTTTGGAAAGCAATACAGTGCTGAGGCATTGGCTGTCTTCCCTTGGGACCACCAAAGAGCAGCTGGGAGGAAATAAGAAACTCTAGATTTGAAAAGAAATGTCATCTGGGGTGACCTGCAACTTAGTGTTGTCCTTGATCGTTTCATGGCAATTATCTTGGATATCACTTCACCATACCAGCAATGCAATTATATCTTTCCTTCCCCCCATACAGAAGAAATAGTCAAAGCTGAAAGGTATCTTTTCCTTCCTGTGGTAATTCTGGTGTTTTTCAAAGCAGTGTGGACATGTTGGAAGTGTTAAGGGCTTTGAATAAGTGTTTGACATGGGCCTAAATCTACAGTAGAAATTTCCATTATCCTTTTTCCCTAGTGGGCTGCTTGTTTGGGAGTGTTTTAGAAGGACAACAGTTCAGTGCTTCATATACTTCTGTCCTGCAACAGCTTGGTGAATTTTTTTCCAACTGCTTTTTGGTCCCAAAAGTAATTTTCTTCATTCTGTGTGGTCTGTGAGTGTCAATCACAGATCAGAGCCTCATTTGTGAGGAACTGAATTCGTGTCAAGACTTGAGCACCTCGGTCTGGATTCCTAGACACCACCATTTTCAGTGCTTTTAGGTTCCATTTCCTGCCCACCATTGCAGTTCAGACATGTTATGAACAAAGTAGTAGCTCCACTCGCCTTCTCTCTGTGCTTCAAGGCACCAGTGAATTTGGCCTGAACTTGACTCAGGAGTAGGGCTGTAAGCAATGCCAGCAATGTGCTGCTGGGTTGGGGACATTTGTAGCACATGGCACGACCACAGCCTGTGCATCTACTGCCTGCAAAGGGAAGAATAAAAGAGTTTTGTGTGGGAGAAAGTGGAAAAACTTATGAATCTGGGGCTTCATCAGTACTGATGAAGTCAGGGAAACGTGGGCCTACCTGCCATCCCAGTGCAGGGAATACTTCACCAGCATAGCTCAGGTTTTTCTAGAGATCCCAGAGGACTATTTGATCATTTATTCTGACTTTCCCATATAAATCTGTTATAGTATTTCTCACAATATCCTGTGGGGAGGGTTAGGTCACAGCTTGGGTTAGATTTTATTACGTGTCTGTTCTCTGTCTTGGAGATTAAGATTTTGTACTGTGTCAGCAGAAAGCAGAGGGTACTGAGGGTACACTCATTCCTGGAAAGGGACACCTGGTCCATCTTCAAGCAGCCTGGAGCCTGTGTTCCATCAGGACTACATTCTAGAGGAGAGTTCCCACAGAAGAATCCCCTGCCCCATCTCCACTGCACAGCCATTCTGCATCTGGAACTGTACCTTTTGCTAGCTCACTCTCAGGGCAATGAAAAACAAATTTAGATGGGGTTTTATGTATATACACGCATGCACACACACATATATATATTGCTACAGTCTTTTCTCTAGATGGTCTTTTCTATCTGTATGATCTTCTTATCTACGTTTCTCTGTTACAAGGACTTGTGCCAAGAGAAGAAGAAGAGGAAGAAGAAGAAGAGGAGTTAATCAGTTTCCTCTGTGCCTCAGTCATGAAGACCTGTGTCCGTTGGTGCTGCCTGAAAGGATCCCTGCAGTGACTCAACTACCACAAGCCTGGCATCTCTTTCCTGCTGCTTTGCCCATCCCAGTGCCTACCTCTTGGTCACAGACCCTGCAGCAGGTTGGGATCATGCTCCACAGCTAAGCAGTAAGTAACTAAAGCTTCAAGTGCCCTGCTAACAGAGCGTCACCCAAGCATAATCCAGGCCCTGACTCAAATTGACAAGGACAGGTTGGGCTCTGAAACAATCTCTTTAAATAGCAGCAGCCATGTCTTTCAAAGGCACTCCCCCCCCCCAGCCACCACTGAGAGCTGCTTACAGCACGTCACTTGCTATTTCCCACCCGGGCAGTGCAGGGCTGACACTTCTCACAGGCAAGTGTGTCCCCTGCTAGCAGTCTCCCAGCTTTGCTTTGCACCAGGAATTACAATGAATTTTGCAGCACAGTTTCTCTACTCCAGGGTGTTAAAAAACAGAAGTCCCAGGGAGCGCTTCAGGGAAGATGAAGACTACGACCCTTTCTGGCAAAGGTTGGAGAATATTGCTGTCTGACTTAGAGCTAGAGCTCTCCTTTATCCCCCTCAGGGGTCACGGTCAGCCCTTGGGGTCCACCCAGGGCCAGGCCCATGGACATGACAACCCCTGGACCCCTCCTGCCTCCCTATGGTGTCGTAGTTGGAGTTTTGCTTCGCCTCGTTGCTTATTTAGTCGCTGTGCTCTATAGGTAATGCTTTCTTTTTCCTTTCTTTACTTTCTAAAAAAAGTATAAAAAACCCAAACAGGAATTATGGAGATATGTTAGTCACCAGAAAACCTCTAAACTCAGAACACGTTCAACTTAGAGAAAAAGTTTAATCACTGCCAAACCTTAGCTGCCACACGATGTGCAGTGTTTGATAGCGATCATTTGACATTCACAGCTATGAGTGTCCTTTAAGAACTTTCGAGAGGGATAGGTCTGTATGAGGAACAGTTGGTTACCTCTACTTCACCACCTTCTATGAGGGGTGGCCTTCTGATTTGTTCTTTCGTGCAGACTACTTTTTCTAATGTTATGTATTTAGCAGCTGACACCAGTTGCCATTGCCAGCAGTAAGCAATGATATTTATATAGGGCGTACAGAAGACTGGCAATGGATTATGACCACAGATGAAGGCACATATAGTGCTCGGCTCAGGCTCTGGTAAATATGAGAAACTAAGGAGAAATTTTTCCGGAGGTGATAATGCAGCTTGGTTATTCCTTTCATGAACCTGAGCTTGCTTTGTTTCTGATGTAGCATCACATGGTTTTGTCAGACCTGTGTACAGGGAGTAGAGTTATAAAGGCCTGCTCAATCTCAAGGCTTGGTTGTTATGCACCTATCTGTGTTGGATGGTCCCAGTGCATACACTTTTGTCATACAGGCTAGTTACTAAGCCATGACTTCTTTGTCTTTAAGGCACTCTAATAAGTCACCCTGCAGAAGTCTTAGGCAAGTCACTCGATCTGTCTGCGCTCCAGTTTCTGTCAATAAAGTTGGGCTAATATGTGCTGAATTTGTCTCTCTGTTTAGAGGAAGATGTTGGTGATTCCTATGTGATTTAAGAACAGTCACCTTGCATAGGGTTTGGGCATATAAATGTCAGACATGCATTTTCAGTTTCCATCCAGTTCATGCCACTAGTTGGAGTGATACAGTCTTGAATGGGTGTTTCTAAGTACTAGCGTTACACAAAATACTGAAAATCAAGACAGTAATGTTTGAGTGCAGTATTGCCTTTGATTTGTTTTAATTGCACTGTCAAGCAGAGATCTAGCATATTTCTTCCCTATGCCTGCAGGAGTGAACTTTTCACCCTGTAGTGCTGTGCAGGGTACTCAGACACTATACAGTGCAATAACCTAGGATTCCTGGCAGTGAAGATGACATCTGTTATGATGCTCCTTGCCATTTTTAACTCAGCAAGCTTCAATTTTTCTACCATTTCTCTTTCATAAAGTTCTACTTGCACAAGTTGTTGAGATGCTTTTAATAATTGCTGCTATTGCAGCATTTGAATGTGTTTGGGGACAGGGAGAAAGGTAGAAGAGAAGTTAGGGTGAAACAGGAATGCTTAGGAGCTATTGGGAAAGGTGATTGCAACAAACAAGGAAGGTGTCAGAGGAGTGCTTGGACAAGGAATTATAAGGATTAATGCAGCTGAGGAAGTTCTGGGTAAAAGGGATTTGGATGTGGGAAACAGCCCTCTCTGCCATATCCTGGGATTACTTCACTCCTTTGAGAGGAGATCCCAGCAGCAGTCACATTGCAATCCTAAGCCCAGTAGGCTGCTACCTGCAGCAGACTGCTCCCCCGCCTTACCCCCCCTACATGACACGCCTCTGCTCAATACTTTGAGGAAAGAGGCAGAAGTGACTTTAAAGAGGTCACTTTTTGTTGTAATAAGTATTCTGAACATGCAGGCATAAGATCAGAGCCCATTTATCCAGAAAGCAGAAGACAAATATGTCTAAAACTATTTCTTACCGATGTCTGTTGGTCAGAGTTCTCCAGGAAGGTGTTCAGGGGGCCTGAAGAGGATGGCAACATATAGGTATGAACTTAAGAAACCCCTACACCCAAAACGTGAAAGAAGAAGAAGATAAAAAATCCACATATAGAGAACGTGTATATGTGTGCTGATGAGTTAATTACAGGCTAGCCCCTGTTAATTGAGACAGTTTGAAGGGATATTCAAGCTTAACATATTGCCACTGATCAGCACAAGCAGGGCATTAGAGTTAGAAATTCTTTTCATAGCAAATGGATATATGGATGCTAAAATACTCTACAAACTTGTCCCACACTGTCACTCCGTCTTAATGGTGAGTATCATTATGAATGCAGATGATAAAAGCTGCTGGAGAAATGACAAAGAAATGCCAAGTTTTCAGTCTTACACTAAAACTTGTTTCCTTTTGTGACAATTTAGTTTCCACTTGCAAAGCAGTACAGTACATGGGAATGTATTGTCCATAATTCCAACTCCATGTCTGCCTCAAAATATGTCTCTGTGTCTCATTTTGAAAGAGGTAAGAAAGCTGCCAAATGGGCCAAATGCTGATGTTGGGTACATCTGCCATCAAAATGGCAACACTGGTCAGGCCAAAGAGCAGTCTACCTCTCTGTGTTCTCTAGCAGTGACCATTAACAGGAGTTGGGAGAAAAACAAAAGCCACCTAAGAAGCTTTCTCTCATACGCTTTCATGGAGTCTGCCATGGGAGTGTTTAGGGGCTTCCTGAATCTCAGATTGATTCTTGAATGGTGTGTTTACTAGTCACTACTTCCATTTAGTTGCACAATTCTTTTAGGAGCCCATTTATATTGTTGTTCTTCATGGAATCCTCTGGCAATGAGTCCTGTGAGCTAATTATTTTCCCTAAGAAGGCAACTTTTAAGTCTTCTGCCTGATACTTTCAGGCATTCATATGATCTCCCCCCTCACATTTATACTGGGAGAAACAGTGACTAATCCTTCACAATTTGTTATTCCCTGGATGACTGCAACTGCTGATTTTTTGCTGCTTCAGTTTTAGAAGTTGAGGGGATCCAGTACATCAGTTTAACTTGTTTAGTTTTTTTCACGGATCCCGAGGGAGGCAGTCTCATGTGCTTCACTCGATGGGGACATGTAACTGTCCCTCATTGCAGGATAACTGCTTGGGCACTTCTTTCTCTGTATAACAAAGGCAGCAGTTGTGGTCTTTAGGTATTGTGTGCATTACTGCTTTTTATCTTCCTAAATTATTTTTGCTGGTTTTATTATTTTCTTGGTTTATTACTATAATTATTTTTTCAAAATTTGTTTTCCCTAGTGCTGTTGAACTTGATGAAAATTATCAGTATGTTCAAAAAACCAAATTGGAAATAGAAAAAATATTCATTCTGAGTTGATGCTTTTTATCATTCTAAGAGCACATTTCAGTACACACTGCCTTTGCATTGACTTGAGACTTTAAAATATGTAAAGCTATCTGCTTAAACAAATGATATTTTTTCCTGTGCCTTAATTATTTATGGAATGTCAGCATTTGGATCTTCTCTCTTTTTTTTTTTTTCCCCAGTTATGCTGAGCAGCTGTTCTTGAAAAAGTAGGTTTATAAACTGTATTTTCATGTTTGCTTTTACTAATCACTTTAAAGGTAAAATGTTGTAATTTATAACCATGTAACTAAGATTGCCAGCTGGGTATTTGTCTTATGGGTGGAAATAAACAGATTTTTTTTAATGAAAACTTTCCTAGACAAACTCCAAAAAAGGAAAAGCTCCATTTGAAAGGAGCAATGTTTTATAATGCTCTGGTTTGTATTTATGTTGGCTGAGATCTTCATCTGGTGGGCAAGATTGCTGGAATAGGGGCTATATTTTGTTACTGTGCATGAGAAGTCACATGCTGTCTCTTTGTGAGTACTTGCACGGTTTGCTGCCTGCTTTGGCTGTTCCTGCAAAAGAAATCCATATAGAGATGATCTCTGCCAAGCATCTGAACTGCTTTTGAGGCAAGAAATTCTTTTGACCCAACAGGGTCATTAGTTGCTCATTTGTGATGTGTTACCAAACCTCAGCCACTGTTACCTTGGGAGTTTGAGGGCTCTAGGTGGGTCTGTGGCACAGCCAGGTGGGCTCAATATAGAAAAACATCATTTACTAATGTAAATGAAAGATATGGGTGTAGAAGGAGAATCAAAATTATTCTGAAATAAATACATACATATACAGTAGCATGATGATATTCTCTTGGTAAAGAGGCTGCTGACCTTTCTAATGCAAATGGATGATGGTTTCCGTATTAAATATTGAAATGGTTATATTTCAGATGTGCTTTAAACGTAGCTCAGGCTTGAGAAGCTGTTTGACTTTTGTTCTTCTTCTCCGGTGGTCATGAGGTCTTCTCCCCTTCAAGGTCCTGAGCAGATACTCACTGTTCATGAGAGTAGTGCCGCAGATCAAAGACCAAGAATCTGATTTACTTCCCTCCCTTTTTTTTCTGCCAAAAAAAAAAAAAAAGGAAATCCAAGAGTAGAACAAAAAAAATCAATATCCCATGTTGGTCTTTCTAATTGCAGATAAAAATATTCGATGGCACTAGGGTGGTGAGGCATTACCCTGTCGCTTGTAGTTTCTCACAGAATCCTGCTTCATTAATAGATTTATTGTGGTCATCTTTGGCTAGTGTTTTTTAATGGACTTTTTGTAGTTGTTGTAACAGATACCATGAAAAAATGAGAATTTTTCTCCCATCTCGAATACCAGTCAATACAATTAAGAATTGACCCAGAAAAATCACAATTTTTTGATCTGCCTATTTTTTCTTTTTTACCCTATCTATACCCTTTTAAACCATTTCCAGTGTAAGAAATATAATTCACTGCTAATGCTTGCTGAACATTTTAGATAACATGTTCAGAAATAAGGCGTATATGTTCTTTTTTTGGAGTGGTTGTGAGCTACTGTGATCTGGAAAATGGGGGTTTGGGAGGGACAGGTAGGGAATGAACTCTAACAGTGCTGTGGCCTCTTAGATGATGATGCTGTTGTTAATACCAGGGGCCGTGCTGTAACTGATCTGTTACTTTACTGTGATCTTTACTGATCTTTATTGTGTAAAGCTGATCTGATTCTCAGCTTTGCATTAACCTGACTAATATGCACCAGAACTAATACTGGAAGCTTAACATATTTATGAAATGTTTCAACCACCTAACCTCAATGGAGCAGAAATGCAGAAAAGTACAGAATAGAGCTACTTAGTAAGTTATTTGATTGGAAGACAGAATGCCTGCTGTTTGGGTGTATCAGCTTTAAGATACAGTACGCGGAAAATATTTTAAATCACAAGTTTCAACATAAACATGGTTTAGGTTACAAACGTGCATATACTTTACTAAAAATTAGTCTTCTCATTAATTTTGGAGAGGGAAGACCTTGCTACAAAAATTGTGTCCTGTGAGGGTATACAGAATGATTGATGCTACTTGATATATTACTTGATTCAAATAACAAAACATTTTATGCTGCCCATTGCTTAATAGGAATTCCTCTGTCGAACAATTGGAAGTGTATAATAGGAAGCAGAGCTACTGGCACAGATTATTCAGACCATTAAGAAAATGGATGATACTCCCCAAAGTGGGGCAATTGCTCAAAACCCAACTGTTTCTAAATATTTAAAAATTCTTTTGGAAATTATGACAAAGGATATTACAGTGCTGATCACTGCTGTAAAACTAGGACAGCATTTGCTTTAGCCAGTTCTGCTGATGAATTTAACTACATAACTTAAACCCAAATTATTTTATGAAGAAGGTAAATATTTTTTTGTTGGAGATAATGGTGAAATCTCTGACGTAATTCAACATGTTTGTTTTTTAGAAAACCCTTTCTACCAGATGGATTAATAATGAGTCATGTAGAGGGGCTTATACCATCTGTGTAATCGTAGCCACAGACCAGGGATGGTGTCAGCTCTTCTTCAAATCACTAGTCTTCTGCTTAATGCTGCTTTTTCTCCACATTATTCTCCAAAGTCCAAGAATTCCTAGAATTTTTGCCTTTATTTCTTAGTAAGGCTGCAAAATCCTGCACTACAGTATACTGTCCATAGTGGACCACAGATTTAGGTGTTTGAAGTATGGAAAATTTTTGTAGCAGCGTTGTCTCTCCTAAGTTTCTTGGGGAAGGAGGTTTGTGTGGCATCACATTGCTGTCTTATCTACATATGTTTTCTGGGGATGCACAAGGACTCAGAGATCAGTAAACCTCATTCTTTAGCTCTGTACTAGGTTATAATTGTTATCCCTTATCAAAGTAATTTCCTTCACACCATGAGGTGCCTGACGGCTGTTAAGACTGTGCTCTGCTGATGCAAGGGCAGAGCAGCTGGACCTCTTGTGTACAACGTAGTGACGTTTGTTACTGCTATTAATAGTTTATGGGAATGGTCTGCACAGCTATTTTGCTTTTTTTGAAAAAGATAGAGATGCATACAGAAATTCCAGTTGGAATAATTCCAGTTATTACAAAATATCTGGAAGCCCTGAACCGAGGTCATTGTCAGTTGAGTACTGAGTACTATGGAAGGTCTGGCTGCCCAGACAACATAGAATATAAATCTGTTATTTTGTTGGGTATGACAGTTTCCCAGTTTGTCCACATGTCAGGTTATCTGTGGCTTTTCTAACAGATGGAAAGTTTCAGTAGCTTTCAGTGCACCTACAAGATAGGTAATACGACAGTAATAAATTCAGTCTCTTTAAGGCTTGCAAAGAGCAACTGAGACATATATACTTCTTAAATGCTAAATTGTCAAGCCTTTAATCAACCAAGCTGTCCTAACAAGTTTCTTTAATTTGTTTTTAGGGATGACAATAAAATAAAGAAACAAAATGTCCCAGCACTTTGTGATCTTCACCGCTGTAAAGATGGGCTGATGAGAAATGGCCTTATTGCACAGAAGCCACCCTCTATCAACCCTGAGAGACTGAAGGATTTTGGTGAGGAGGATTACCTGAACGGGGATGTGAAGACCTGGGAAATGAAGATAGTAAGCCGAAATGAGGAGTTACTTACGGATACCCATTCCCGCATCCCTCAGTCGAGCAGTACAACTGTCCTGTCAAGCAGTAACAAGTTGATTCGATTTGAAGATATCAGTGCAGCAGCCTTCAAAATCCAGTGCGGTGTTCAGAAAACCCCCTGCATGGTAGGGAGTCTTTATGGCTTTGCATTCTCTTAGTGTTTCTTTTCTTGTTCCTTGTGGAAGTTGATCAGAAATGAAGGAAGAGCACGTGTGAGCTGCAGCAGATAGATCTGTGTGAGAAGATTCATGTTCATATTAGTTGCATTTAGCTGTCAAAAATAATTTTCTTCTTCCCTGTTTACACTAACCTAAATCCTCAAAGATATCAGCAACCTGTAAACAAAGGATAAACCACATTAGGAATAGACTTAATGCACTGTGGTATTATGCTCCTAGTGAAAAACTCCTGCTATAGGGAACCTGAGTTGGTGACAGTGGACTACAGGTGTTTGGGTAAACAGTCTTATGGGAGGGTCTGCTTTGGAACTAGCCCTTATATTTGGAAAGTTTGAAGGTACAGATTTCCCTTCACAGCCTGGCCAACCTGGCAAGGCTGGATATGTTCTGTAACCAGGTGGTTCTGTCATGTGTGTCTTCAACAAAATGAGGACATGAAGATGGACACACGCAAATGTGTGCACTTGCTGATCAGTCTAGGAATGAAAATGACTGAGGCACTCCCATCAGTGTAAAGCATTTGCTAAGGCGTAAGACAAGTACAGTGGCAACCTGTATAATTCATAGTGTATTTCTACTTTTGGGAGCTCTTCAGAAAGTCTACTCTGGGCACTCTGTGACTAATCTCCTCTGGTCCCCTTGGTGTGTGAAAAGTGTCTTTGCTGCATGACAATTCCTAGCAGCAGCCCTAAATCACTCTCTCAAATTAATTCTTCTCTGTTGCTGACCAGGACACCCCACTAGCCTCAACAGCTGTGGATTGTTTTTCTGGCAGGCACAGGGAAAGAAAGGACCTTGCAATCTCAGTCCCTGCTTGGGGTTAGCTGTCCCTGGAGTGCTGTCCCTGGATAGCTGTGCTTTTTGTAGCACGCGACTAAAGAAATGTGTCTTGTGACAAAGGACATGACACAAGACAATTTGGGGCAGTAAGGTTTGGCTGGAATGCAGGGAGTAAAAATGGATGCATTTTGCATTCATATACTGCCTGTTTAGAGTGACGTGAGGGTAAACATTCCTACCATCTGTACCTGAATTTCCTTTCAGAGTGGAAAAGTTGTCTTGCTTGGGAAGGCAGCAAGGCGAGCGAGCAAACATGTACAGCAGAGGTGTTTGGGGGGTCAGTGCCTGGGTGAACAGGGGAAGTGTACCAAACTCTTCACATTTCATCTATTGTCACCAAAACTTTCACTGTTGTGCTTGAGAGCAAGACAGAAATGTCAGTCTTCTCTTTTTTGTGGAGAGACTTCGCAGCAAGAGAAGATTTGCATTTATATTGCACTGCACTTCTCCGTATTTAGCAACTCTGGTCATATTTATTAGGTTTAATCATGCTGTACAGAAGTAGGTCCATGGGCAGGGAGAGGAAGAGTGTCATGGCTTAATTTGGAAAGCAGAACTAGCTAACACTTTCCCCTTTGATAGCTGTCTGTTCCCTGCACCTCACGGCGTTGTGCACTTCTGCCAAGCAGTTGCAGGATACTGCCTGTGTACATCTGCCAGTGTGAGACTGCAGCAGCCCTGGCCATGTGAGCTGCTGCAGGACCTCAATCACACCTTCAGCTCAGATGGATCAGATCAATAGCTCAAAACTAGTAAAATTTGTCTTGGCTCCATCCCTGAGCCATCTACTTGCTCTCAAAGTATGGCATGAAAATGGTTGGTATGAAAATTAAGCAACCAACACATCTTAATGCAGGCAAGGCTGCACCATAGAGTCCAGTCCCTCAGGTGTCTGTGTAACATGAAACTTTTCATAAACTGGTGGTGCTCCTGCTCACAAGTAGTTAAGCTCTCTTTGGCCAGTTCACACCATTTGTTCTCAGACAGCTTTGCCCCTTGTGCTGGTCTTTGGATAGGGTAGAGTTCATTTTCTTCACAGTAGCTGGTAGGGGACTGTGTTTCAGATTTTGATGAAAATATTGTTGGTAATTCAGGAATGTTTTTGTTACTACTGAGCAGCTCTTACACAGAGTCAAGGCCTTTGTTGCTTCTTAACCCCACCCCACCAGTGAGAAGGCTGGGGATGCACAAGGAGTTGGAGGGCACACAGCTAGAACAGCTGACTTCAACTGACTCAAGGGACATCCCATCCCGTGTGACATTGTGTTCAACAGCAGAATTAGGGGGAAAATTGGTAGAGGGGCCTGCTGCTTGGTGCCTGGCTGGTCATTGGTTGGTTGGTGGTGAGCAATTGTTTTCAATTGCATAAATTGTCTTTCTTGGGTCTTTACTTCTCTTTGTTATTCCTTTTAATGAAATTGTTTTTGTAGTTGTTAATACTATTATTATTATTACTATTACTGTTATTACTGTTTTTATCTCAACACAAGAGATTTCTCACTTTAACACTTCCAATTCTCTTCTCCCCAGCAGCATAAGGGGAGGGAAATGAGCAAGCAGCTGGATGGTGTTTAGTTGCCATCTGGGTTTAAGCTGACGCCCCTCAACTTAAATAGTTCTTTCCTCTTGGGTGTGCCTGGCAAATTTATGCAACTCAGTTGTATCCCCTTTCTGTGTACTGTGTCAAACTAAAGAGACTCACTTTCTTTAGTCTCTTTTTATCAACATTGTTTTTTAAAATTATCAGAACAGGGGGAAACCTGTATTTCCTCTCCCCCTTTCAGGGACATTTGTTTAGAGTAAAAAAGTGAGCATGACTATAACCCATTCAGTTAATTGAATGGAGAAAGACTTTGCGGGTGATTCCTAATCTACAGGTAAGACCATGGATGCAGCATCCTGGAGTTTGCCTGGAGATGAGATATGGCATCATGAGTGAATTGTTACATATCGAAGAGGTAGTGAGTATAGGAAAACAAGGAATTTACATTAATTTGGACACCTGGTTTGGTTACTGATTTAGGAACTTTAAGGGTTGTTTTGTGTTAGCTTTGTGGATGACAAATGGCGGCTGTGCTGTGTGTTGTACCTTAGACATGGTGGCTGTAGTCCTTAGATAAGATCACAGTGACAAAAGGGAGAACTTACAGACTGGTTCAATCAATCTTACAAGGTCACACATCAGGTCAGTACAGCTGAAAATAACACTGGCACCTGATTTGTTAGAAGCAACTGCTATATTTAGGCTATATGAAAAAAAGGCTCAGTTAAAGGAAGCAGAAAAGGATGACCTAAAGAGTTAAGACACTGAGTATCAAAATTAAAGAAAAATAACAATCTGAAGTACATCACCTCTATGGTACAGAATGACTTAATGACACATTTTTAATTGTAGGAGACTTAGCAACTTTATAAATTCACAGGATTCATCTCCTTAAATCCTTTTTCTTATCATTCACTCTAGGATCCAAGGTTCTGTACAAAAACAAATACAGTATGTGAAGAACTAGTAGTGTTTCCTGTATAGTGTTCTTGTTCTATTTTGCATAGGCATTCTCTGTAGATTAGGCTGTTTAGGATATAAACTATTATCCTATTAGTGTACTAAGCACTTTCCATTGTTTCAGCTCTGCAGCCAGATCTGCAAAGGAGCAGCAAGCAGTAGCTCCTGCCAGGATTTTCAGAAGCAAAATAGATAATCTGGCCCCACCTATGGGTGAGGAATTTAGCATATGCTTATAAATCCACTAAAAAGCCTTGAAACATTCACCTGAAATATTTTGTTTAACTGCATATTTTAAAGCAAATATCTGTTTCAGATATATTTAGTTGATATAAAGTGACTTTGAAAGTCCCACAGTCTGAAAAATATATTGGTACATATTACACTGTATGCGTGACACTGGCAGATACTGTTTGAGATAAATATTTTGTCATGGTGTCTTTTAATCTCTGTCTCTTTGAGACTTATCATAAATGAGGACTTGATCCCCAAGTCTTCATTTGCTTTGGCAGCCAATAGAGGAAATGGAGCCAGTTATGAAATAGAGATGCAGTAAGCCTAGGGAGCTGGAACCCACAGGCTTACTGCAGCTTTATTTCCTAAGTTATCCTGTTTAAAACTCTTGGTTTAGTGAATATGGTATTAGGAAGTTAATATGTTGATGCCTGCTGGGAGTATCTTATTATAAAACTTAATAAATATTTACCATTTAAAAAATAGTAAAAAATCATGCCCTTGGGCACTACGTCACATGTAGTTTGCTTGCTAATTCCGCTCAGTTCAGGGATCCTTTCTGTTCCAAACAATAAGCTTCTTCAAACAGCTGCTGCTTACACTTGCAATCCGGGGAATTTTTTTTTTTATTATTTCCCTCATTCTTTGAGTAAGAAATGTCTTTACTAATGTTGTACTGGCCTTAGTGTGCAAAACAGGCAACAGGCAGTAGTGAATCAGTGGCAGAAAACATAGCAGAGCCATAATGGGGCTCAAGGAGAAATTATCTGATGGCTTTTCTATCTTTTGGATGACAACTTTACCTTTTGGATATTCAATATCCAGTTCTGCCAAGTGCTGGAAGCGTGGGTTTTTAAATAATTGAAAATAATTATTTTTAATATCCGTATTTGAACAATAAGACCAAAACAAGTGCTCTTTTCAGAATTCATTGTGGCCTGTGGTGTATATTTCACTTCTGTGCGTTTGAAAATTACTTCCATAAGCCAGAAGAACCTAATAGGTAACAACACACTGTCATGTATTTCTAAAGAAACCGATGAAAAATTTTACTTTTTAGAGCTCACATATAGCAGTGGAATGCATGCCTCACCAGGCAGCTGATGAGGCATGGAAGATTTTTCTTAATTTGACATACATCCCCATAATATTATTTATATTCTCCAGTATTCTAGGCTATCCAAGCAGTATGGAATGGATATCTACCTGAAGAAGGAGTTCCTCCAATACACAGGATCTGTGAAGGAACGAGGTGTACTTTACCTTCTGACATCATTGCCTCAGGTACAACAAAAAGAAATAGATTAGTTCTGCTTCACAAAAATGGAGCAGAGCTGAAGATAAATTTACCTGTAATCTCCATGAAATCACAGTGTTTCTTGCCAGAAACCATTGTACTGAACACAGCATGTAAACATAGATAGGTCTGCAAGTATCTGAATGTAAAATACTACTTTATGACTGGCCAATCTGCTGGTGAAATGCTTGAGAATACTTGAAAGAAAATCTTGCAAAAAGCAAACACCAGCATTTTCCTGTGGCATTTAGGTGCAAGTGTTTCTATGTGTATTGTGGTTCTGACATGTTGAAACCACCAAACTCATGACTGATGATGAAATTGAATTACAGTGAGTGATGTGAAGGCTTTAGATCACCAATTGATTTTGTAATGAATTTCATTATCATTACAGGAATAGCTTATTTATCATTTGTAATAGGAGGTTATTGAGTCTCTGCAGCAATAATAGTCATAAATGGCATGATACAGCAGCCCAGAAGCAATGGCTATTCCTGTACTTCTGTAATAACATAAATGAAATCTATTAAAACAAAACCTGAAATGAAATAGTTTCATACAGGCAGGGAAGAGTTATCCGTTCTAAAGGGACCAGATATCAGCTGCTCTGTGACCAGCTGGAGTTTTGCAGCTATTCCCAACAGAACAAGAATTAAACCCAGAGGAATGCAGGAGTGGGGATTGATCTTGTGCTGTTTTAGCTTTGTGTGTAAATCCTGAAATCAGACCATACCATAATATCATGATTTGATCAGCTAGTAGAGGCGAAAAAAGGAAGTCAGATCATTAGAATGATCCAGGATCATATGGGACAACTATGTGACAATATAATGTGCAATAAACAACCCTGGTTTTTAGGATCAGCAAAGAAAAGGGGTGATCGTGGCTTCGGACAGTAACTTTTCCATGGCTGTTGCCTACCACGCCTCAGAGCTCCGTATTCCAGTCTTTGTCATCATGTCAACCAGCACGTCTCCGGTCAGGGTGAAAATGTGCCGCGAGTATGGAGCCATGGTTATATCCTATGGAACCACAGCTAAGGATTCCCAGATACATGCAAGAAGGCTGGCACAGGAGAATGGTTACCTCTACCTCGAAGAGTAAGTGGAAAGTCAGGCTGATTAGAAAGAATAGATTAGATGTTCGCTCAGCTCTGCAAAAACAATTTGTTTTGTTAAGTTTTGTTAAATTTTGTTAAATTGTGGTCACAGGTCATCAAAATGTTCCTATTACCAGGAATATGGACTGTTCCCAGGCACAAATCATATATCTTTCTGTAACAGCTGGGGATGGAAACCATAATGAAACATTGTTCTCTTCCCCCAGATTAGGCAAACTTCCTTATTAGGAATTTCTATGGGCTAGTATGATAATGGATATATTCTTATTCTTAATTCTTTAGGAACCCTCAGAAAGCATTAAGGCTAGTGTTCATTTTTGGTCTCTCTGTTTGGAGTTAGGTGGGTAAAAGTTAATCTTTGATGCAAAGGGTTCAGCGACATAGTGTAGAGCAAGAGAAGGTTAATGCTGTAAAATTTTCACATATCTGGTGTGAGACACAAAACTGTGATTCTGCATTTTACAAAAGATGATTAGGAGGCTACTTTGCACATATATTTAAAGTAATTAAGGGTGAGCATAAGTCTAAGTTCAAACTATTTGAGGCCAGTGCACAAATCAGATCTAATAAAAGCATGATTAGAATAAGATGAGCAAAAATATTTAGAACAGATATATCTTCCCTTTTTTCTCTGCAGTCTCTTCTTCCTTTCCCTTTCCTTTTTCTTTTTTTTTTCTTTTTTTTTTTTGTTTTCTTTATTTACCTTTCTTCAAGTAAGATTTCCAAAAGCACAGAAGGTTGAATGATTAACATGAAGTAGCCAGCAGTCTCTCTGATGCACTGAGCAGGAATGTCATTCTCCCCCCACCATCACCACCTCTGTGCAGGCTTCATCCACCCCTTCATGCTTGAACAGCATCTCCTGCAGTGAGCACCCGTTCCTGTCTTAAACATAGTAATAATGAGTAGTGTTGCTTGGAAAGAGGATCCCAGAATGAGCAGAAGAGAGGAAGTCCTCACTTCTTTCCCAGCTGGTGTCTTGGGAAGGCCATATGAAAACCTGTACTGTTCAACTGTACTGTTCAAATGATAATGTTAGCTCTGCCAGTGACACACGGGGCTGGTTCGTATGCCCTGTCTGTCACCATGGGCACAGCCTTGTCCCAGACTGGGACTTTAAAAGAAACACATGAATGAGGTGTCCTAGATCCCAGTGAATTTTAAACCCTTTTAGGCTCCTTTGAAAACCACAGCTTTCCATAACTTTATGATTTCCCAATTTCTCTCAGCCATTTTTCAATTAATGTGCTAACTCCCAGCTGGCTTGCGTCAGCTATCACGTTTGCACATAAGAACTAAACTGTCTTATTGTAACTTAATCTTTAATCTTCCACTCCCCAAATAATTATTTCTTACATAAGGTAGATATTCTTCAGTGTCATGAAGCCCCAGGGACAATGCATGTGAAGGACTTCAGCATCTAGCACTGAGAAACTCTAAATGTACATGCTACCATTAATAATATTAAAGCACTGATTTATTTCAGGTTACAAGAAACAGAGTTATTCAGTCCGTTATGATATTTAACTAAAGCCTCTCAGATGCAATTTTTCACACTTTGGATTAAAAAAAAAAAATATCCCCCACCTCAAATGGGAACCTTTTCATAATGTGATGTTTGGAACATATCTTGTTAGGTGTAGACTGGGAGAAATGTCCCAGAGAAATGTATGCCTATATGGATAGCCAGTCTTCACATGTATGTGTCCAACACATACACTTTGTCACTTGCCAAAGCTGTTTGTAAAACAACAGCTGGCCTCCCCTGCTTTAGAATGGAACTTCTGAAATGTCATTTTGTTTCAGTTTAATTCTAGCTTCCATAAAATCCCTAGCAATTTGGTCTCTGGATCGCCTTACCCAATAATTCATTCTTGCCTTCCTGAAGTAGACATTACGTGACAGTCTTTGGTTGCACCTGCATGGGCAATGCCCTCTAGCTGGGTGTGTCACTGTCAGTTCTTCCCATGTCTTGAGTGCAATTAAAACAGTGTTATGCAAATCACATGCAGGAGTTCAATTAGAGGTAGGGCACTGTTTGTACAACTGCAACTTCCTGGGAAATTCCAGGACGGAAATGTGATTTTTCAAATTGGAACTGAATCATTTAGTCTGCCTAATTGCTGCCTATGTGACATGAAATCGTTAGAAAATATAGGGGTTCAGGACCTCATTATAAATGCAATGTGACTATTGCCAATAGGTAACTCAGTACTTCTGGGATGATGTGAGAAAGATTCCTTTGTGAATCAGAGAGGTAAGAGTGCTGCAGATTGAATTACACACCTTCCTTCCTTGAGAGCCCATTTTTTTTTCTTGTTTAACTCCATATTCAAATGCTGATCAGACCTGATTATTTGTGATCTGGTTAATCTGTTGCTCTACCCGACCTTTACTTGGAACAGACGGTAACGCTGCCGTCTAGCTGCCACACTGAAATTTCACTGGGAAACTGAAGCCTGACAGCCCATCTTTGACTGCTGATGTACCACACGTTTCAGAAGACAAATACCTACATTTCTAGCTCTGGCTCAAAAATGCTTGTTTAAATTTACAGCCTTTAGATTTAACTGCCCTTTTCCTTCATTTTACTTTAATGGCATATGATACTCAAAGAGATATGTTTGCTTTCACGAAGCAAAAGTAATCAGTCACAATGCAAAGAAAATCACCCATTTTATTATAAAACCTGAAGGCTGATCAGTGAACTGGTGTTTTCACTGCATGTTCGCAAGGAACACATGGTTATCTGAAACACTGATTCACACTGCTACTAGTGCTCTATGCCCAGAGCAGTCTCCTCTAGACAGTTTTCAGTTGTTACAGAAGCTGTACTCATAAATTGAATATCCCAGATCCTCATTCATTTTTACTCAGGAGACCAGTGTATTCTGTCGCATACAAGGAGGAGAGAGGTCCTTCAGTATCTTCATAGAGGCAATAAATTCAAGGGTTCAGTTACCCATCCCACTATTATTTCTTGCCTTTTTCTTTAGCTGTGCTACAGGAGTGTAAGTTCATTATTCCCATGCTTTCTCACCTAGTTATATAGTCTCTTGCCCTGAAGAACTTTCTGTGCTTTGATGTATGTGTGAGGTAACCTCACAAGGGCCTTGTTCTCTACCTTGCAGGCATTCTGTGCTCCTGAGCTGAGCCGCTCTGTACATGTCTAACATTAATAAAAACACAGCTTCCTAGTACCAAAAAAATCCTTGGATCAAATAAATCAAGTGAAGTAATTGGATCTATAATTCTGTTTGCATGTCTGTTTGCCTGAAAAAGCAGACCATACAGAGAGCTCATATTTTTTTTCTCATATATCATTCTACATTTACATCATTGCTAACTTCTAAATAAAATGCAAAACAGCTTTTAGAAATAGATCCAAGTCAGTCATGTGACTGTATAGTGGAGTTTTCTTCAATCTTTTGACTCTGTTTGTCCCTATTCTGCTCATTATATTACCTTTGCTTGATAGTGTTTTACCAGTGAGTATTTTGGCATGACTACATACTTCTTTTACCTTTCCACAGTTTTTCAGATATTTACCAATACTCTGAAAGTATCAGATATTGGCCCTGGACTGTGGAAAGACAACTCTGTAGCAATCTGTTTGGTATTTGTGAGGCTGAACACAGTGCTTAAATTCCATGAAAATTTCCATTTACCACAAACACTAAATGTACTAATAAATAAAGAGAAGGAGATTTCCTTTTGAGACTTTGCTTTTAGTTTGGACTGCAACATTTACAATCTGTGAAGCTGAAGGAAGTGACAGCAATGGAAACATGACTTCTGGCTGCCAGCCCTGTAATCATCTGATGCTGGTAACAACAGAGTTAAGTGCTCTTCAGCCTGAAGTCTATTTGAGGGGCTTGTCAGCAGCAGGAGTTTTTTCCCAATAGGTAACAGCATATGATGGCCATCTGATGGCACGGTTCTGTTGTATCCCTTCCTCCCCTCATGTGCTGGTGATTTACTTTAACATATGTGTTCTTCTGCTGAACAATGTCTTGAAAGTGGTAGATGGAATTATTATTGCATTGACAACTGTGACCCCTGCTGATCTGTGCCCTTCCTTCCCACAGGGAGGATAGTGCTGTGTACCTGTCAGGCCTGGGAACCGTGGGGCTGGAGATGTACGAGCAGGTGCCAAAGCTGGATGCAGTGATTTTCCCTGCAGGAGGCCACTGTGGCTTGCTGGCAGGGTCGGCTGCTACACTCAAATACCTCAACCCACATATTTATGTAATTGTAAGTTTCCTTTCACCTTTTAAGTGTTGCATTTGGGCAGCTTTCACCACAGCTGCTTTCAAAAGACACTGGTATCTAATGATTACACTGCACTGGTATCTAGTGATACACTTGTGAGACTGCATGTGCTGGGGACAGGGACAATCTGATCCTGTGGAGTTGGCCTAAAAGAAGAGCCTCTGAGAGACAGGGAAGCTCCTGTCCCTTAGCTGCTTGGTTAGATTTCAGAAAAAAAAAAAAAAAAAAAAAAAAAAAAGGGGGAAGCTATTTCCAAAACAAATCCAGTTCTGTGTTTTGAAATAATTTCTTACTGAAAAAATTTGGTTCTAAGTAAGCCACAAAAAAAGTTTGACATTATTGTTAATTTGAAGAGGAAACTTTCTATATGTTTTGGTATCTATTTTGGTGATGACTTCTGTTATAACTGGGTCAATAAAAAACTGACAGCACTTGTTTTTCTCAGGGGGTTGAATCTGAAAATTTCCCTGTATTGCAACAGTCCCTAAAGGCTGGCCACCCAGCTGAAGACCAGGCCTGCAACAATCATCACTTTTATGGAGGTGAGAAAATATGTTATTCTTGGTAAAATAAAGGTTGTAATAGATTTCTCCAACTATATTATTTTCTCCTTCAGTTCAAACATATTTGAAAGGAAATCTCTGAAGACTCAGAATTTAGTTCAAGCTGTGAGAGCAACTTCTGCCACACTTTCCCCCACCACCTCCCTGGAGTACAATGCTATTTCCAGCACACACGAATACTTAAAAATATGAGAGTATTTATCTGACCATTGTGCTCACAAGCAGCATCTAAAACAGTGAAATCAATGAGAAAGCTCTTGTGTAAAAGACTGATTTGTGAAAAGGCAGGAAAATGTAGTGCTTAAATATTTAGACACAAAACTGTTCTCAGAACAACAGTGTTTATAAATTACACAGTTTTTTCCACATCATTTGCTCAAAAAAATCTCAACTGTTAAGCAATTTAAGAACATCCTGTTTACCTGATTTTACCAAAACTCTGGAAGTTTTGGGTTAAATGGGAGTTTTATAAAAAACTTCTAATCCATATTGCTAAGCTCTCCCTGTGACTGCACCCCCTTGCTAACTGTCCTGCTATAGCTAACAAGCCCAGTGCCATGCTTGGGTCTTCTCTCCTTCAAGCCTCATTGAACAGCATTGGTCACTCTCACAGTGCAACAGTGCCACTGAAGTATCAGAATTTTCTTGGAGGGATCCAAAATGGCAAAATCTTCCTGTAAGATTTGGTCTTTCGCTACCAAACAGATTTTTGTCATATGAAAAAAAATTAAGCAACCTAAGGTCATATAACAGCAGTGTGCTGCACTCGTTAAGGGCACAAACCAGCCAGGACTCTAAAAAATGTTGAATATGTCTAAAGCAGCCAACTTCATAGTTTTGTCTTTTGAAATCTGCAGATGTGAGCGGAGTTTGTTTCGGCAGCAATTCTTTGCAGCTGACTGGGAAACTTGTGGATAAAGTTGTTGCTGTGAGGTAGGTAAAGCAAAACAGTGAAATGAATAGCATTCGATGAACATTGTTGTATATGAAAAATGCAGTGTACCACCAGGGTATGGTGGTTCTGCTTGTGCAGTGGAGAGCAGGTTGGCAGGACATGCCAGCATGGACACACTGTGAGAGCATGGGATGGGGTACCTTTCATTTCAAGAGGGGCACTGAAGACATACCACAGAGTCACTGAATATCTCATATTGGAAGATACCCATGAAGGATCATCAAATCCAACTCCCCACTCCTCACAGGACTACCTAAAACTAAATGATATGACTAAAACCATTGTCTAGACTGGCCCTTTGGCCAATACTTCACCTGCTGCCAGTATCTGGTCATGCTCTGGGTATAAAACTTGTCCTTGTTGTGTTCTATGACACTTGAAGGCAGCCCTTGGCAAAACTCTTCTAAATTGTCACAGAAAGGCCAAGTTTGTGAAATATGCTTACTACTAGGATTTAGTTAATATTAATAGTAAAAAACCCCATCCTGTCTTTAACATCCTGTTAATAATGATTCTGAGATGTGCATTCACCCCCAGCAGCACAGTGTTCTGTAACACCACCTCGAGGTCATATGTACCTGGGAAAAATGGAAAGTACCTGGTTACACATAAATGTATTATCTTCTGCCCTTGGTAGCTCACTTGATTTGTTTTGACACAACTCTCCTGCTTTCAGGGAGGAGGACATCCTCATTTCCATGCTGAGATTGCTGGAGTATGAGCGAGCCACGGTTGATGCAGAAGGGGCCATTGGACTTGCAGCACTGGTAGCAGGAAAACTGCCTGAGTTGAAGGGTAAAAGGTACAGCAGCCATTGCAAACAGGGAACCACGGCAGAAGCATGGGGCTGAGCACCTTGGTCCCAGGAAACGGTGAAAAGCTACTTGTTCTATGAGTGACAAGGCAGTTCCTGCCCCTGAGCTGGCAATGGGCTTATCAGTGGTGCATGCTTCTGCCTGAATAGACCAGTCCCAGGTCATAAGACACCATTGAACAAGATAAATGTCAGCCTGGAGACCTGACAAATCTTGTAGTTTTCCTCTATTCTCTAGTGGTTGGGGGAAAGGCAGTTACAATTACACACAGCTCCATGAGGCATGGTTGCTCCTGCCAGGACAGTAACCGGCTCTTGTCAGCCTGTTGCCTCCTCCCATTCCACCTGGGGGAACCAGCCCTGTCTGTGGTGGGACAGGAGCTAGGCTATCTTCTACAGTCACCCAGTGGCATCTACCTCTCAGTCCTGAGAACTGTCCACATAGTCAGAGGGATTATCCTTGTGCTTGGTTTGAATGTGTGCTAAGTGCTGTCTTGCTTCTCAGCTTGACTCAGCACTTAACTGGATTGAGCCTTGTCTCAGGACATAGTCCAGAATATATTTAAACATATATACCATCAAGACAAAATAAAATTTCCAGTGCACATCAATGTACACTAAAATAGTGCTGAGGAAATTCTTCAGAAGAGACTGACAGAGTACATACAGAGCAGCAATGCATTCCAATTCAGTACAGCTAAAATAAAAGGGAAAATGCAAAGGTTTGGTTTTAAAGAGGTGAGGTTTGTCTCTGCAGAGAGAGATTATCATGGACTGACTATATGGCTCTTCGCTTGCTCTTCAAACACTTCTGCAGTCATTTTTTGGGTTGCAGTGGATTTAATTAATGGGTACAGAAAACCTTGACATACCTGTTGCCTGATCATTAAGAGGCTGAAATTTAGAACTTCCAGGGAAATATTATGCCAAACTTTTAAAACTTGAAACAGACCAGCTAATTATCACTAACAAAACTCAGAACTCCAGAAAATGCAAAATTAAGACATTTCAGGCCAACTAATGTAGCCAGTTTCTAGGCTCCCCCTGCCTGCTCACAAATGATACTTAGCACCAGGAGCCCCTCTGACATGCAATACCTATTTATTGTGCTGAGGTTCCAGCAGACCTTAAGCTGATATTGAATACAGTGTCTGTGATTTATGGTTCATTTACAGACAACTGCCAACCAAAACTCCTATTTCTCTCTCTGTTTTCAGAGTGGCAGTTGTTATATGCAGTGGAAACCTGGAATTACATTTACTGCAACAGTGCATAGCTCGTGCCCTGACCCTTGACAACACAGTGTGCAGATTTTCCCTTGTGATTTCTGACTGCCCAGGAGACATGTCAAAGCTACTGGAGATTTTGGCTCGGGAAGAAGCAAGGTAAGTCAAAATAGTAGTAGGGAAATATAATCACAGAATAGCACAAAGATTATTGAAGATTTGGAGACCTTTCCAAATGTCTCTGAAGGCAAGTCAGCCAATTAATCAAAGGGGTTTTTTTCTTGTTAGATTTCAGAAAAGTTTTTATTTCCTTCGGGTTTTTTCCAACGTGAAAGCACCTATGTAGCATTGAATTGTATCTAATTCAAAAAGAAGCAAACATAGTTGCTGTCCAAACACTTACAGAAGCTATTTTGCAATGATAAGGGATTGGTGTGATCTCTAATTTGTTCCTTATTTGATCTAGAGTTTTGGATATCAAACAAGAACGCACATTTGTGACATCTGAGCTCTTCACTGTCGAGGTAAGATGACATGCAATTTTAGTTTCTTTAGTAGTACTGTCCTCCCCTAGTTTACTGTTTTCCTATGTCTCTTTATGCCTATGTTGAAGGAGTCCGATAGAGTGTACACAGTGATTTGGCAAGTAGTGTGAGAGAGAATTTCTTCTATGTTATACAGCACATTGCCAAACACTTAGCAGGCATATAAATGACATAGGACCAGTTTTACCTGCTGTTGTGACACCCTGGGTGAAATAGTCCAGCTGTTGTATTGTGCTGCTTCTCTTGCAAACCCTCCTTGCTGGCGTGGCAGTGTGCCAGAGGTGGTGAGCAACCTGCAGCATCCGTCCAGAACCTGAAGAGCCAGCTGTGTAGGCTGCTGTAATTGTCTGAGTTGTTTGCCTTAGAGCAATGTGGAGAACACCCTTACTCTTAAGGAACTCTCATTTTTAGCTAGGGCCTCAGTTTTATTCCTTATCCACAAAGAGCACAGGGCAAAATCAGCATTTCTTTGTTGAATATTGGATACAGTAACAGGGAAGAGGTGTTACAGCATCCCTTAAAAGGACCATTTGTCTCATGGCATATCTCTTACAGCAACAGGTTTGGCAAAGGTGTGGTCCTACTGATTTAATGTTACCTCTGTCCAAGTCCAACCTGACTCAGTTTGTGAAACCACAGGTGGAAGTCAAATTAAGGACTTCTGCTAAACAGTCTTGTGGCTGGGATGCAATAATGCTATTGAGTAAGCAAGTCCTTCGATTTTGGCCTTTATATCTAATTTCCTACTTGGATACAGAAACCTGCTCTATATTTTCACTTGCAGATATAAAGAAGAGGTAAAGTTCACTTTAGCAAGGCTACAATAAAGTTCATGAACATTTTTCAGAATATGAAAAATATTAGTTCTCTCAATTGTCTGGGACAAAAATTCATTTTTCCCAGTTTGCTATAATGATAGGCCAGCTACAGCTTTGGGTAACTTGGGGATAGCATGACACTGCAGGGGTAGATAAATCCCTCTGAGTGAGTGACTGACTTAGCTCTGAAAACTGTTTTCACTCAAGGCGAGTTTTAACAAACCCTGTAACTCTTCTAAAGTTGTCAATGCAATTTTTTGAAGTGAGGCTTGTAGTTTTTATTAATGCTACTAAGTAAAATAAATGAAATCCACTGTCTTAGATTTCAACTGAGAATGTTAAAATAATTTTCCATTGCTCTTGCAACCTCTCCCAATGAGGCAATTGTATCAGAACATGTAGTAAATACAGGCCCTGAATGAAAACAGTGCCATGTGATGTTCTCTGCACTTTAAATACAGTGTATTTTCACTGACTGTCCACTTCAAGAATCTGACAGTGTTGTGCTACAGAAGGGTCAAAGGGATGAATCTGAGTTCCTGAATATTTTAATTGGATGTTGGATTTGCACGATGGCTTTTAATCAGTCTAGGAGAGGCTATTGGATAATTAGATGTGAAAAACAAAGTAGTGACACAGACGTACAGATCTCATTGCCTTTGGAAGCAGCTTTATCCGGTGACACCTACTGAATTGGAAGGCTTTTCTTTGAAAACTAAAACAAATGTAATCAAAAAGGATAAAATACAGGATTTATCTTTCAGCATCAAAATGAATTTGCTCTAACCAGGTAGAGAAAAAATACTTATTTTCATAGTAAAGCTAATACACATGAGGGAGGCTTTGCTTTTTTCTTTATTGTTTCTAAGAGCCAAAGTCCTGTGTCATCAAAGCATTTTAAGCATTTGCTACTAAAGCAAACCTGCAATGAACTTTAGCATTTTCATCAGTGTAAATCTCAGCACAGAAAATTAAGCATGCATTAAAATCTGGATCAAGAACTAAAATTACCATGTTTTGAACTGGTGGTAATAATAAGAAAGGCATTACAGCTATACCCACTCCATTCTAACTTTAATGCATACTTTTGATTGTGGATAAAGTATTTGTCGGAACAGAGCAGTAAGTGTAGTTGCTTATTTGAAGCACTAAATCAGTCCTGTCAAGATTGTCATCTCAGTATTTAATCATCCTTTTAGATTTACCCCTTCATTTCCAAAGAAGAGAAGCTTGGCTTCTAGTCACTGCTTATCAGGAAGATAAAGCTGCTGGGTTTTTTATTTATTTATTTTCATTCTAATGAAATGCCTTTCTCAGTTAGTGTTTATTCATCTAATGCATGCTTGGAACACTCTGTGGGAAGATCCTTGCTGATAGTCTGACTTCATGAAGTAGTAAGGATTTTCCAAATGAAACTTTATGTTCAAATTACACTTCTGGGGAAATCACTTTTGAAACATTTTACTGGCAAAAATAAGAGATTTTTTATTAAAAAAAAAAAAGGAATATGGCTCCATTAGGTTAAGCTGATTCTTAATGAAGTGCCTTGTGCAGTGCGATCAGCTGGTCATGTTCTTTGGAACAATATGGGAGTTTCTTTAGGATTCTTCCTACTCGTTCCTCCAGTTTAGTTTCTCTTCCCTTGTGACTTATACTGGATTTCTTTCTTGCAAAGAACTACACTGTACTTCACTTTTACCTGAGCAGTTAGGAAATTACTTTCAAAGTCCATATATGGAAATAGATAGCCCCTAGCAAATCATACAAATAATCAATCTGGTAGGCTTCACATTTTATAGCTATTGAAGCAGTTTAGATGACTGGGAATATCTAGACAGAAATAAAGATCAGAGCTAATGAAAAAAATCACCTAGTATCACCAGTTAACTGGATGAAGAGGTCTAAAGGATTATCCAGTTCACAGAAGGAAGCTACAGCTTGCCTCTGTGAACTTTCTCTATTCTCTATCAGTAATATTCCTCAGATTCAATTGGGACAATTTATCACTTAAATTACTTCCATCTGTAACCCTCTTTATAATGATTTCAATCCCTTTAATTTCATATTATTATTGACTCAGAGAGAAGTCAGTGAGCAAAATCAATAAGCAACTTAAGGACAGTCTTTGCTATGGAAGCCATGCAAGACTCTGCTGTAGATCAGCATCTTGCCTGCTTAAGTGGTGTCTCATTTTTTGATTCAGGCAACCTAGCTGAAATAGTATATCCTTGAAGTCATCAATTTTCTAGAAAAGTCGTCTTCTCACCACAGAAACTGTAGTGTAATCAGACTGGCAGGTACAGGAACATTCTGGAACAGAGCAGTGAGGGCCTGCAAGGTCTTGAAGTGCCCCAGGAGCTTTGCAGAGCAGTTTTGGTGGCAGTGCTCCCTCTGACCTCCCTCCTGTCTGATGTTATGGGCTTGTCTGGTCTGTTCACTTCAAACCTCTCGGAAGCTTCACTCTGCTGTGCTTTTAAATAATTCAGAAGAGACCAGTTGTAAAAAGAAGATCCATCACATTACTCCTCCCTCTGACTGGGCAAGAAAATGCTAATTCATAAATCAAATGTTACCTTTTCAGTAACATTACACATTATCCCAGTGGTGCTGGAGTTCCTGGCTTGCTTTGTGTGGTGTAATACCTTTTCTCTTCATATAGTTTATTCACCTCAGGCCAGAACTCAGTAAATTATTTTTGACTGCTCTGGTCAATTTGAGTAAATTCTTTTGGGCCAACTTACATTTTGTAAAAGCCTGGAGGGCAGTATTTCGGGCCAGAGTCCCTGGTTGCCAACATATTCCATGGTTTTGCCCTGTGAAGCAAATACAGAGGAGCAGGCAGCTGTATGACTATGAGAAGAATGCTATAATTCCTAAAGCATTTCCTGCATGACCCTGGGCAGGGCTGTGTTTCCATGCTTCACTTCCCCAACTACAAAATGGAGTGGGAAGTTCAACAACGCATTTCTTCTAAGGCCTCCAAAAGAATTCGGTCATGTTCTTTAATGGCATTCCAGAGCAGACTAACAAGGTACGGAATATCCTGCCCCAGCTGTAGAAATTAGAACCCTGCTCTGGGGAGGGGAAGAGCAGAGCTGTTGGATTATTATCTGATTTACGTAATGTGTCAGTAGCTCGTTCGTGCTCCTGCTCCCCAACCCGACTGCACAAATATGCCAAAAGATAAGGGGTCAGGTTGCACAACCAAGTGACAGCTGTTACACTCTTTCTCAATCGTTCCATTGCTTTGACCTTGGGGACTATCTGGCAGCTGATCCCCAAACCATAAACCTAAGTGCTGTTACCAAATAATCTGTAACGTGCAGTAACTTACACTGGGTGTTTGCTGAATAATTCAGAAAAATGTGCAGTTGCTAATTTTTTTAATAGAAATTAAACCCCTTGCTTTAAATACAAAACTGAAACTAGCATATATAAATAAAATTTTCATTCCTAACTCCACTGATTTTCATGCAAACAAACCTATAATATTGCTACATGTGGTGTATCATGAATATTAAGTTATGTGAATTCTCCAACAACAACATCTTAGAAAAAGATGATAAATATGGTGTCTAGAATTGAAGCAATTAAGGTTCAAAGGATGAGTCACAGACACAAAGAACTGTACTAGCTACTTAGGATCTGACTTTACATGGAGCCTCGAAAAGAACAAAAACTGAAATCTCTTGACTCAGCAATACTACTCACATTCCCTCTATTCTCTAACCTTGGCTCAGCATGTCCACCCAAAATCTTTATTTGCACACACAACCTGCACGTAGGAGGCATCAGGGAGCTGAGAAGCATGCCAAACTCATTTTTAAAATCTAGGGAAACGTGATGGAAAAGGTAAGGTGTCCTGATTATGAGACTTGCAGTTAAAAGGGAATAGAGGTGCCCACCCTACTCAGCACAGAACTTTGCAAATTTCTTCCCCTTGTGAAGTTATGAACTTTCCTCTCTTTGAAATCAATTTAATTTAAAGTATGTGAATTTATACATCTGTACTTTGGTGTTGCACAGTAACAACTTGTGATCAATTTTTTGCTCTATCTTTTTTTTTTTTTTTGCCTTTGTCCTGCTCTCTCAATTATTCCACAAGCCATCAATATTCAGTGAAGTCTCTTCTGTCTTCAATTACTTGTAGGCCTGCTACAAAAAACCCACCAGGTTACCTAAACCTTTAGGCTGGAATAAATCTTTAGATTACCTGACACAGGGAGTGGAACTCTAAATACAGTACAAGAACCATCTGGTTGGTTATTTTAGCGGTCTTACTGGACCAGACAATTTTATATTTATTTAATCCAGCAAAGATATAGTATGTGGGAGAGAAATGCATAAAATGTACTCTGTTGTTGGTTTTGTGGTTTTTTTTGATACACAGGAAAGAAAGGTCTACTGTGCATAGGTGGCCCTGCAGCCAATAAGAGCTCTGCAACATGAAAAATACCATGTATAGTTCTGAAGCCTTCTGAGTTTGAAGTAAAAGTAAATTTTAAACTAAATGTTAAAGTAAATTTTTCTCTAGTTGTCAAGGGTTATCTTACCTGGAGTACAAGAAACATCAGGCAACAGGTTTTGTCATTTGTTCTTACATAAGAGCACTTTGGAGCACTTACTCTTAGCTCATCAGCAGACAGGCAACCTCCCTGGTAGTAGCAAGTAGTACCTGGGTGACTCTGCATGCTAGATAAATATAAACTCATATACTTCCCATGAATACGAGGATTGCCCTGTTGGTCACTCACGTAAATTGTACTTCCCAAGTGAAGGAAGTAAGAGAGAGCAGTTCTGTGAAAGTAAAACTGCAGTGTAAATTGGCTTAATCTGAGCAAGAAAATGAATTGTTGCCTTCCTTGCTGTTGAGATCTGTAGTTGCTCTGAGGTAGAGTGTGATTCTCTCTTCTCTCCTGCTGTGAGCAAATGTTCTCTATTCCTGTATTTGACAAGTGTGAAAAATTTGGTAAATTTCTGGAGTTGTTTGTTATCACTACTCTTGCTACTACTTTATGATACACTACAAGGTATTATCTTCCAGATCATACGTTGGATGCAATGCATGCACAGCACAAAAAAACCCCAGTATTTGTCTGTTTGCAAGGTCACTGACTGCAATCCAGTCAAGGCTGTCTAGCTTCAATCGTTACCAGAAAGGAAAGGGCAGAGAGGATAGTTAGTTCTACAAATCAAAATGCCTTCCCATGCTGGCACCCAGTGCAGAGCAACTGCTTGCTGCCAGACATTCAAGGTTGAACCTGGCAAGTCCAGACTGGTTCCAAGAGCAGCAATTGATTTACTCAGGACAAAGCAGGCATGATTGCTGTGAGAGGGGGAAAATGTTGCTTTTTTAAATTACAGACTCTGTAAGAGATGAGTGTGTGATCTTGAAGATATCATTGCAAAACTTCAGGGATTTTATGTGAACAAGGGAGTGGATAATGAGTATTGGTACATTGGTACCTTTAGATATTTTTCCTGATCTTTGTGTTCTCTTGTCTTCCCTCATTATTAATTGTCCTCTATGATTGTCCTTCTCTTGAGACTAAATCCCACTTTTTTGGAGGAGGAAGAAATTAGCATCTAATTTGCATTCCAAAGAACCAAAAGAATAGAACTATGTTCAGCACAAGAGGGGAAGAATTACAAGACCAGATCAGAAATGTGGCTTAATTTCATGGTGGATACTTAAGAAGCTGTATCCAGTTTTCTAATTAAGTGAGCTCATGGCTGTTTAGAACAACTTGGGAGTGTTAGTGTTCTATCTTTTCATTCAACAGTTTTGCTAAAGGTTTATTGTTATTTTAAGATCATTCCAGGAAACATGAATTCACAAAGTTCTTATTTAGAAATGTTCTTGTAAACATATTTGATTATACAAAATTTTATTTTTTGCCTTGTTGCTTTTTTAAAAAGGATGCAGCTCTGACAGCAACATTATACAGGGCATCTGTCGCTAGTAGCCCACCATCAGGTTACTGAGGCCAGTTGTTTCTCTGTTCTCTGTAGATTTGCCTGTTATAATGAACTGTCTGTGCTGCACCATGACTCATCTTGGATCCTTTCCTTGCTAGATTTCCATGTTTCTGTGAGGTCTTTTTTTCCACGTGGCACTTTCAACATCAGTGATAATTCCAGCAGAACCAGCTATGATGGAAGTTAGCAGTCTAAAATTGTGAAGTATAATTTTCCTTCTGCACCTTCACATTGGTGCCGCATCTTTGGTAGTGTCCAGATTTTCAAGTGATGTGGCAGAGATGTGAGTATGTAGAAAAGAGAGATTACAGAAGATTTGAAAAAAATTACATTGAGTTATTATCTTCAGTGGCTGCATGACAGGATTGTCAACAGTATCTGTGGAGGCAAGTGAAGATTTAAAAAACTCTCAAGATCAGTTTTGCCTGAGACTAGTTTGATTTAGCAGCAGAACACCCATAACAGAAAACTAGAAGTGATGCAATAAGCAAACAAAAATCAGAATAAAGCAAGAAGGTGCATGAGGAGATGAAACTAGCCAGAATGCTGTGGAGATTAAAAAGCACTGGAGAAGAGGAGGAGGAGGAGAATATAAAAAGCTTGAAGGATGGAGGCACTGGAACAAATACTTCCTAGAAATATGAAAATGTGGTGAGGTAAGAGTCAGAGGTGGTGAGGTGGCAGCAGTGCCACGTAAATACCCCAGGGAACAGAAAAGAGAAGCTACTAACAGATGTCTTCAGGGAGGCCAAGAGCAGACAAGCATCTTGCCCAGGAGCTGATCCAGCAGAGGATCAGCCTGTCTTCTTTAAATTTTGAAGGCAATAAAATAGGGCTTTTAGAAGGTTTTATGATCGTGCAGAAGGGCTGGAAGAGCCCTAGATGTCTGCAATGTCAGTTTTCTTACCTGCATAGACAGGGGATGTGAGGTCCAGAGGTTTTATGCTGAACTGATTGTTTTGTTTTTATGACTGTATTTTAGGATTAAGTTGGAAATCCCTTTGTCTGAGATTGCTGCCATGCATCAGGAATGTTTCTGATTCTTTTTTCAGGTCATCTGTACTGTGGAGACCAGAGACAAGATCCACACAGCCCAGCTGAGGAATGCACTCTTGGAACGCTACCCCACAACTACGTGGACCCAGCGGTGATCAGCACAGCCCAAGGGAAGGGACGAGGTCCTCTGACAAGTATTTTACACAGCCCTAATCTTGAGGCTTTCAGAACAAATGTTATTTTTCAAAGCTGAACAGTTAGCAAATAGTTTCAGGATATTTATTTCCTGCTCAAATGGTAGTGAATGTCTTTGGGAAAAAAAAGTTAAACTCAAAACTTTAGCTTAGCTAAGGGAAACTTCTAGTTTCTGCTGGTGTTGGAATTCAATAATTCATTATCAGCTGGCTGGCTGGATTTTGGTTAGTGTGTAGAATCCAATGATACTCAGTAAATAAACAGGGAGACGGCATTTCTCTTTACATCGGAATATAGACCTCTCAAAGGTCTTCTGATTTTGATGCTCCTAGTTAAAGTAATACAGCTCCTTCTGCTGGACTTGGCTGTACTACTAATACAGAAATTTTCAGTTTCCAAGCTAGAAGCAGTTTTCCATTTTATAAATCTGCTTCAGGAGGTATATACATGTGTGCTTGAACACACTTCTGTTCTATCTTTGCTACCATGTGAGGAAAAATTATGCTAATAAAATGTGATTTAAACAAAAGAAAAACCCCTTGGAAGATAAAAACAAATATTGTATTTTTTTTTCCAAGGGAAAATGGTCCTATTTACAAAATAAAGTTCCAAAATATGTGGCAGAAATTAAAAAAAAAAACAAACAACAAAACCCAACATGTTCTGAATACACAGAACACAAATATAATTATCCCCTCTATTTTTGGAGACTCAGTATAAAAAGTAGCATATAAAATGGCTTGTGTTTCTATATAAAAAGGGGTCCCTCCACCCATGTGAATTTTGTAACTAGCATTCCACTGATCATCTTAGTCTGTCTAAAACTGACTCTATCCATCTCACCTGACAGATTAAGTACACAGTTAAGAGTGAAATATATTTAAAGACCACATGTTAATAGCCGAAGGCAGTGCTGCAGGAAGAGGAAGCCTAAGTCTTAGGCATATGGCTAATGCAATTAACAAAGAACACATTAACCTAAATACCGTTTTCATCACTACAGGCAGAGACCAACTGATAATGTAACAGAGTGGGATGGCCAGAAATGTAAGAGAAATTCAGGCCCACTTCCAAATGTGTGTACAACAGTTGGTTTTTGATTTGGGCAAAATTTTATTTCAGCCCAGCTACAGCAGAGCCAATATGCTGAATTTAATTGGGATTTACCAAAATTTGGGGTATAGGTATTTTTAAGGAGAGGTCTTAATCCTGCTCCTAGCATAACAAGTTTATAATTAGGTATATGAAATAAATATAATGTATTTAGCAGAGCCCTAGCAAAAGCCCAGGGGAAAATCCAGCAAGGTCAGAGTGAGCATCTTCACACACTGCAGGGGATCAATACTCTGTTCCTTCTTATTGTGGCTCATGAAGAAGCAGGGGTAGAGAGTCTCACAATGGTGGACAAAAAATAGAAGTTCACTGCTTTGGTCTGGATTTGGAAGAACCATATTGGTTTGCACATGGAACTAAAAAGTATTGATGCCCCAAAGGTTAGTTTTGTTTCCTTCTTGTCATCCAGTATGATGGGTATAGGTTTTGGTCCTGTAAATCAAAGGCTGTAAGAAACAGCTCTTTTCTTTATGGTCAGAAGAGTTTAAGCAATCTGTATGGAAATAGATGACAGACTATATATTACATAATTGCTTCTTCTACTGAAACAAGCAATGAACAACATCATCAAAGAGCACATTTGGTGATGTAAAATCACTATAAATAAGGGTATAATTACCCCCTATGTCTTTGCAAAACTCTCAGGAAATTTTGAGGATGTCTCAGGTATCTACATGAGAAGAAAATGGGACTTCACAACCAATGTTCTCTGTAGTGGCTTCTGCTGTCTGAGTACTTGGTTTATCATCTTGTATTATCCTGGACTCTTTTTTAGAAGCTCAGAGCATTAACACCTTCCTTTCTAATCAGTGGGAACTGCATTTAGCAAGTCTTCACAAAACTGGGGCAAGACTATATAGCAGATAGAGGAACCAAAAATCAGTGCACTTGAAATAACCATAGGATTTTGAAAGTGTTGGGGGGGGTGGGACAGGGAAGAAAGGAAAGTGGTATCTAGAAGCTACTTAAAATGTCAAACTTGATATATGCAGTTTGATTTTATTTTTATTAAGTATAAACATACATAAAAGTCTAAATCAGTATCCAGTCATAAACACTTTATATGTGAATATAATGAAACAGAATTTTCATTCTGTATTGCCTTTATTCAAGTCCATTGGCTTCAAAGATAAAATTAAGATCTTCCAAGGGGAAAAAAAAAATCAAAATGAAACATTTAAAGGAATGTATGCAGTTGGAAAGAATAATGAAATAGCTGTGCTGCTAACCTTTTTGCATTTTGAAATATAATAAGATCTACGGCATTTCAAAGATTTATTAATGTGTTTTTGAATGTTTCATTGAAAGAGGTATTTTTATAGAGTGTTCTTATGTACCTTGAAAAAAATAACTTTAATGGCTATGTACACATTTCTCAAATTATTAAATCAGCAAAATATAAATATAAACATTGTATTTATTTGAAAAATAATTAAAATTATACTCTGCCACCTCAGCATTCTCTTGTGTGGTACTGATAGCAGTCACATATTAAAAAAATCAGAGTTAATTTTTTTCCTGTGTCTGTCCTTGACATAGACACAAAAGCTCCATCATTCATGCATTAGGGGAGCTCTGAGCTGCCAAGGAGGTGAGCACAACTGTGCAGTATGGCTGCTCTTGCCTGTGGAGTGGGATGGGAGATTTCTGGAGTGTTCCTCAGCATGGATAGGTAAGGATCTCTCTTCACTGGCTTAGAAGAAGCTTCTGTTTCATGTACCAGGCCAGCTGCAAACACTGTCTTGCTTGTAGCTGGCTGTGTTCCTGGGCAATGTGCAGAGTCTGGGAGCAGAGGTATCTTGGGTTGGGCTTGTGCGGGTGACTGAAGTCCATGATATTTGGTAAATTGGGTCTTGGGGATACTCATTATAAGTATCAGGAACTTTGGTAAACCAGTCCCTCAATTTCAGGGTGCAGCAGACCACCGGCTAAAATGCATGTTCTTATCTTCAGAGGAAGAAGATGCTTTCACCCAGGTAATTCCATCAGTGCTAAGCTTCTTAGCTTTGGGAGCTGACCTGTGCATACAGAGTTTGCCAGGGGCACAGCATGTCTTCTTCCAAGAACTGATGCAAACAAGGTGTACCTTTAATTGAAACAAAATCTCTTCCCACATTGATTCCTTAATTTCTTCAGCCAGGTCCTATTAGCTGTGGATTAACAGCTAAAGCTCTACCAGTACATGTTTGCGCAGCATCGGGAGCAGTTATCTCCCCATGCAGGTGGCATGTCCTCACAAGCACCAACTTGCCTTCTAGACTACTGCTTCTGGAAGATTCAGAAACGTGTTAGATCTCCCCATCCTAAAATTCAGTAAGTGCATTTGAGGTGTTAAGATTAAACTTCTGCTAGACCCAAACCTAGGCATGTGGTTTAGTGATTGGAAAAGGAAACTGCAAGACTTTGGGGTTGAGCTGTAATTCCTGACAGTCATTTATTTGATGACCTTGGTTCTCCTGTCACTTCTTCGTTGTTTGTTTAACAGCAGTCTGCCATGTATGGGATATTGAAGTTTGCAGAGTTTCCTTCTATTACAAACCTTTGCTTTCATATGCTTCCAACTTTTTGCTACATCTCATTGGAGGGAGAATCCTTCTGAATGCTGTACCTGCCTGAGCAGATTAATTTCCCATGGTTCAAACACACTTCTTTATTTTAAATAAAGCTACAGCAAAAATTGGTGGCTGTGGTTGGAAAATATTCTAATAAAATATGCATGTTTTGAAGTACGTCAACAGTGATCTACAGGGTTCCTAAGCCTGTACAGCTATTCAATCTGAAGAAAGGAAGAGTCCTTAAGGGGCAGAGCCAGATCAATCACACCTGAATGCATCCACCAAAAGGATAAAGGGGGCTTGTCCTGCGCTGTTAATGTCTGAAAGCTCTTCTGAATGCAGGTATTCTGATTTACTTGTTTGGAGGGGGGGGATGGTGGTTTGCAACTATGAAAAAAACCCTATTTTTTCACACTTTTGAAATTTTGGAGAAGCATGTGGTGTTCCTTTCGGTAAGAGGTCTAGAGAGTCTTTAGAAGGACATTTTACCTTGTATGGTTCTAAACTTGGTAAATTGGCTCCCTGTGTATTCCCTCAAGAGGTCCCTAAGTGGTTTTTCTTCGTGAAATGGTCTCAAAGAACATTGATAAATTATACAACGATGTTCCTTATACCTCTCTTTCCTCCTCTCCCCTCCTTCTTCCCAGTCATGCTGTAGTTATGTTTGGAGTTGCAGGAGCCTTGTAAAGTCTAGTACTGTATGTGGATTGTGCCATATTATTACTTCTCTTCTGAGGAGCAACAGTAAAGGAAAAGCTGAGGGATTTTTTGTTTCTTTTGCTTTCAACAAAAGCAATGGTAATTCCTTGAGCTGTTCATGCAGGTCTTGCATGCAGGCACCAGTCTGAATAAACAAGTTGCTTACAAGATTAATTGAACGTATAGGCTGTTGGCCATACGGCAGAAGTTTTCATTAAGTCTTCAAATGAGTGGAGTCATTAAAAAATCTCAAGAAATATCTCTTTTATTTTGTATGTGAATATCACCTACTGGGAGGCTGGGGAATAAAAATGTACAAGCTTGTAATGAACAAGCAAAAAAGCAAAGGATTTTTTAAACTGGGTAGCCTTGTAAATAATGAAGTGAGACTGACAGCCTTGTTAACAAGGGCTCGTATACAGCAGTACTGTAATTAAAAAACGGAAAATGATGTTCCCCTCTCTTTATTCAAACATGCGATATAAACACAGAAGGAACCTATAGTTCAGATTCTCTCATTCATGGAAACATTACTGCATTGTTGACGTTTTTCTTTGTAAAGTTCATTTGCCTAGAAACCTTAAAATCAGTGAGTTAACAGTTGCTTTCCATAACTTTCCTCTAAAATCTACTGTATTTTTGTCAAGGGTTTGCAACTTTGCCCCCCATCCCCTACCCACCCCCCTGAGACTGTGCCCACAAGCAACAGACTTTAGGACCTCAAAGACATTGCCTATAGTGCTCAGATTTCCTGCAGACTCTATGACAGTGACCGTGGAGGCCCTTCCCTCAGCTTTAACTGGGCACTATTGCTCTTCAGGAGCCCAGTGCCCAGCCCCAGAGCAAATTAAATGTCCTTAACTAACCAACACCTGGATGTTTCCAAAGGCTGGCTCTTGTTGTGTTTAAGAAAGTCTAGGTGAGCATGGAATAGAGGCAAAGCAAGACAACACATTGTGATTCTCAGAAGGATTTCATCAGCAAAAATGAGCTACAGCCCTGAAGGCTTTGGAAATAGTTCTTGAAAATGGGTGGGAGACTTTCTACTGCCTCTGTTCAGACTCAGCAAAGTTTTTGAGCTGATGCTGCCTATCCTGATCTGGATTCTCCTCAATGGAGCTCGATTTAAGCAGTGATTTGCTAAACATGCTGATCCAGATTACCTGCCTTACTTTAAGGAGAACATTACACTAATTTCCATATATTCCCATATATTATGACTTAAGGGTGAAAAAGGACCTGGGTAGTTTCTTTGTGTTTTCTTTTTCAACAAAGCTACCAAGAAATCACAGCATAAAAATACTGTTTTAAGTGACATGGTTATTTGTGACTTGTATGAAAAAATTTCTTTTGATTACCAATGCAGGTCAAATAAATAATGATTTTTTTTTTTTGTATATGCCTAGGAAAAAACAGGCATGAGTGTTTCAAAGTCATCTACTTTACATTGTAGCATAATGCATACCTGGTCTTGCACACAGGCTTTCATAGCACGAGTTTTGTTTTTTCCTTGTTGCCAATTTGAAATTTATGTCTAAACAGTACTTATTTCCCTTCAGTGATGTCAACAGCCTAGTTGACAGATACACCCATTCTGAAAAACCTTCTGAAGCCCTTCTGTAAGTTTCATTGGAGTTTCCTTTCAGTGGGAAGTAATATTTTGAAGTAGTTTGTTAGGTGCTTATATTTGCAAGTGTTTTCCTTTGGCAAGCAAGGCAGGCTGGGGGTTCGTGTGGACGGTTTGACACTCAGCCCAGCCTTTGAGAACACACTTCTGTTGCTCTGCCCCTCTGTTGTGGAAAGTGCATTTTGATTGCAGTGGAAAGAGTTGCTCCATGTGATTAGAGTAATCCTTTGTTGTTGCTTATTAGAATACCCTGGAGAAACACTTATGCCTGGTGTAACCAGCACTGTTTTTCCAAAGAGCCCATCGTAGCCATGCATGTTATGTCTCTGTGAGCTGTGGGAGGTACTGACCCAATTCATCCGTCTGCTCTTTTTAACTAAAATATTTTGTGAGGTATTATAGTGTGTTTATCTTACTGTCATGCTAGGGACACTACAAACACCTATTCAGAAATGGTATCTCAATATTACTTTGAATCTCGTCATTCTGTGGGTTTCTTCCTTTTCCTTAAGGCCAGTCAGCACTGCTTATCCCCTGCTGCTCAGATCTTCTGCTGTGGAATCTCATCTGGAAACCTCAAAAACAGGCCTCTGATCTGCTTACAGCTCTGGGACAGACTGGTTGGTTTTGTTTCTTTTTTTACACAAGTGTTGAAACTGAACTGCTGCCAAGCAAGGGTTGGGAAGAGAAAGTGTTTGAAGGTAGATAAATATCTACTAGTTCTATTTCTAAAAAGTTCGATAAAGCAATGCCCAAAAACCTCCATGCAGAAAGCTACTGAAATCTGTTGTGCTAAACAAAAATCCCAGAGAGGCTTCAAAAAATGCTGCTGATGTCAGTGTCTGGTTAAAATTTAGTTCTAACTTCAATATACTTTTTAACCAAGGCAGTTATAATTTTTTTTATATATATATATATATATGCACACACTTGGCCTTGGCCTCCACTGAGGAACATTTTGCCATTGCGTCTCTAGAAGAAAGCCCTACTAATTAGGTTGAGTCTAACAGCACATGGACAACTTCTCAGAGCTTTTCAGCCATTCCAGAGCCCAGGTGGAAGGGCTGTGAAGGTGAGCATGACAAGTGCTTGGTGTGCAGGCTGGTGGTGGGAGGGGACGGTAGTGCAGTAGTTCTGACTTTATTTACAGCCTCACTGATGGAAAGTGAATAATGGGAAACAAGAACAGACAAAAATGCCTCTTGAGAAGAAAGAAGTAGTTTGCCGCTTTTCTTAAGTCTTGAACTAGCCCTTGGCATTATTGTTACACCTTTACCTTTGTACAGGAACAATACAATGAAAATGCTAAACCAAAGTTACTCCTTTTATCCCTTCATATTCTTAAGTTAAGGTTCACTAAAAGTCAATTAGAATTCATCTTGAAACACAGAGTATTATACTAATACTGCTTTTGGTGCCATGGAAACTTTTTTTTTTGTAGGGACAAGCCCCATCAACACCTTGCCCTGTTAGAAATGCTGGACTGGGGTGGGACATACTCATACAGCTGATCCTGTATGTTCCAGGTGTGAATACTGATATTTGCAGGTATAGAAATTATGTATTTAGTATAGACATTTATTGCTACGATAAATTAAAAAGAAAAACAACCTTCTTCACTTCTTTAAAATCTTTATTCCAGGGTCTCAGACTTAGCAAGTTACGCAGCTCAGGGTTTTGACACTCCTGTTGGATTTCTAGGCACTAAATATGAGTTTCTACTTCTCTACAAAATGTTAGTGTTACCTGTTTATCATTAAACAAGAAAAAAACCACCAAACAAACCACAAAACCCTTCAGTTCTCCATGCTTTTAGTACACACTGAAAGCAAAAACTTTATGTATCTGTGCTTGAAAAGACTTCATCATCAGAAGTGTTAGTCTGCAGGTACTGCACAAGGCACAACGTTATTTGTTACTGCCTTGTGGAGCTCTTGGTTAGAGCAAGAACAACATATTCTTATCCTTTCTTCCAGAACAGCAGCACAACAGCAGCACAACAGCAGCATGGTAAAACTTCTCCGACACCAGAGTTAATATTTTAAATAGTTATTACTTTTTAAAGTGATAAAACTAGACAAGCTAAATTCTTGTTCAAATATCCAAAAGTAAAAGACAGTATGATAAAAGACTTCGCTACACATACGGGAAATACTCTGAGGGTGCTTAAGATGGTCTCCCAACCACAGATTTCATAGCACCAGCATCTGGGAAACAGTGGTAAATGTTTATTCACTGCACCTAATTCCATTCACAAATATCAACTTTTCAGCTGGATTTTGGAATGATGACTTTTTTTCCTTAGATAATAAATTACTTCTCAAAAAAGCTGCCCTCAAAGCGACTTTATACTGTAATAACTCATAGATTAAAATCTTCATTCAAAAGATGAGGTCATGCTGCATGAATTTTAAGGCACATGTATTAAACCAAGTTAAAGTGCTTTATGTATCCAAGCTCACTGCACCTCAGCCTGAGCTGAGACTTGGTCTTTTTGATGTGCTTGCAGCAATATAGTGGTCTGTCCTTTGTGGAATAAAATAAGTTGACAAAACAAAGTACAAAGACCAGGCTTTAACAACAACAATGCCAATACTGTAGTGAAAATATAGGTAAATTTAAATCCTATTGCAAAACAGGTACAAGTTGCCTGTCAGTTAGTTGCAGAAGAAAAATCCTCCTCAAGAAAAGGTAATTTATCAGCCACTACTATCAGCTGTCAGTGACAGAGTATACAGCCTATGTCACAAACTGCAGAGACGCAACTTTTGGCTTATTGCATAATAAACAGGATTAAACGTTGGCAGTGCCAAGATTGAAGGGCTGAATTTCTACTTATCTATCCATGGGGGCCTGTGAATTTTAATTGTCTTGCTTACTATGAGAGTTGCTTGAGTAGAAGGGCACTGCATCATGCAGCAGGAATGTAAATTAGATAATTACAGCACCTAGACATGTAAGTGAGGATCTTCTCCGAAAAATGAGGATGAAGACTGTGAGAAGTGACGTCTTCGACTCTCTTCTAATACTGCTTCTTGGCTGAAGGTTTGTAAGCCACCAGAAGACCAAAGGAAGCATATCCAAATAGAACGGTCTGAACGAACCATTGGAACTGAACTGATGGGTCAGTGATTCCTTTAGATCTGCAACATTAACAAAAGCATAAAATGGGTCAGAAAACTTACGCTCCTGCAGACTATACTGTGATAGTCACAAAGTGAGGTTAGATATCTCTACCCATCCTGGATATTGAGACTTGATTAGAACATTTCAACTTAGCATCATTAATTCCAATCTACTGAGACTTGTTTCCTGTGCTAACTAAACATACCAGTTCTCGTGATTTTAGTGGATTTTAGGCTATCTACAGAAAAAAAGTTTTTTCAGACATTTCATGCATATATTTTCCTCAACAATATATAAATTGCAATCTCAGTCTCTGCTATTTGAAATTACTTATCCTATAAGAAATCCTATAAAAAATTGGAGTAGCTTAATACTAATCTTAATACACAAGTCTGAATATAATTTCTTGTTGACTATAGTCAGTTAATTAATACATAGTAATTAAATATATATTCACTTATTAATAAAACAATTATTACATAATAAATAAGTCAGTTAGTACATACTACTGTATGCAAGCAGGGCAGAGACCTGACAATTACTGTGCAATGCAGGATGGAGAAGCATTGTTATCTGAATTTGTGGCTAGAAAAATACAGGTAACAGGGCTGAAGACATCTGACTTAGTTTATAAAGTATAGGTCTTCCTATGTTAATTATTTTTAAGTTAATATGTGTGAATTTTTTTGTGTTTTACAGAAAATGTCATTTTTTTCTCCACTTCATTGTTCTTGGGAAGAAGTACAAATATGACAACAGAACCAAGGGATTTCACATTTCTAGTAAACAATTACATCAAGCATAGCTGTGCTCGAGCTCACCAGTCTACAAAGAGGCTCCCTCTACTGACCTTGTCTAGAACAGTTCAGCTGCCCATAGTACCACAGCATCACACATACAAAATTATTGTCTAGCAAGTGTTAGCACAACACTTCTAACTATTCATTCTTAAATTGTCTTACCAGATGTGAAAAACTTTTTTGTTTAGAATCACAGCTGCAGCGTTCCTAAATGAGTGCAGAAACTGGAGAACTAAGGCTTAAGAAATGTACCTGTTTCTACAAAGCAAGCTTTCTTGAATTAGACCACATGCAGCAATACACGCCAACAGCCAATGACAGTACTACTGTTGATTAACAAAGTTGTATCTCCTTCCTCACTAGTTTTCCCTTGTGCCTCCTTTGTGATGTTGCCAAGTAGACATCACTTTCATATCAGTAAAAATAAATGGTGTTTGATGCTCATAGAAGTACAGTTGTTGATAGTGTACAGCAGGGTGCCTGAAGAGATGAAGATGGGCAGGCCATCTACACTCCCTCCTTCTTATGGGCTTTAACGCTACTCTGTAAAACTTCATTAGTTAAACTGATTACAATACACTCATTTGGTATGTTCACTGGTAGACAAGTTCCTCATACTTAAAAAGAATCACTTTAAGCCTATATACCCATCTATCTGCAGAACTAGACTTAAGTTTTAACTTCAAAGCTACAAAACTTAAAACCACAGCCTGACAAAAAAAATATTACTAACTCTGATTCTGAAGGTGTAAATTATTAATCCATATTCTACTATCTTGAGAACCACCTTAAACAGTGTTCCATGAAACAAAATCCCTTTGCTTCCAGAGCTGTTACCGGAGAAGCCTGGGACAGACAGCTGTGAACTGAAACCATCATTTTTATGATGGCAAACAGACTGGCCACCTACTCTCTAGAGCATGAGAACCAGTATCTGCATTCTTCTGAATTACTCTCGTGGGTTAAAATGTGTTTGGACAGCACACCTTTCCAGGTAAATTATTACGCTAATGTAAGAATTAGTTGGCCTTGCTTGTATAGTTTGATTAGTCCAAGTATTTTATCTGATAAACCTGCAGATACAAGTAGATCTTAAATAGTCCCAAATGGAAGTGTCCAATTGTATTCTTACAATATAGATGCAATTGTTTAAGCATGTAATTAGCAGTATTGAAATTTTGATGAGGTAAGATCTGATAAAGTTCTAACACCTGAAGTTATCAGACTATTTCTACACTATCTATTGTTCCTTCTGCTCCCTGAGGAGCAGTGGTGCCCCACTCTGAACAGGGAGCTCAGAGGCAAACAGACAAGCTCTGGCAAACCTTGCTGCTGCCAGTTCTGCACGTTGCCACCCCCTGGTTTTGCTGCCCTGTACAACAGTAACCACGAGAAGAACCTGCAGTAACCAGCTGTGCAGGTCAGCAAGCTATCACTGCAGCCAGAATTTTATCAGTATCCTCCGAATTCATATTGCTGCTGAGAGGCACCAAAATCAGTCTATAGCTTATGTCACTTGTATCAAAGATCCTTTTCAGAGAACCTATGTTGGAGTGAGAGGAGGGAACAACTTACTGGCATAACTTAATACCGTAGAGGGCTTCTACTATGTGAATCAACCAGGATACCCAGAACCTAATGGAAAGAAAACATGTTTTATTTTGTTGAAAATTAAGGAAAAGATGGTTGTATCCAAGTTGCATTATGCAAAGAATATAAGCCTTGAAGCACAGACATGACATCTTACTTTAACGCAGAAAGGTAGGGGTATTTTTCATTTTAGAAAAAAATATGTGTACACTTAAAAGAAACTGAAGTCCACTGAGAAAATCAGAGAAACTGCAGCTCGTGTAATATGCCACAACCTGCTATTTCAAGTACCCACTGCAGGCTTCCAAAACTTTCAGCCCTTAGATTAAGCCAAAAAGACAAATGCTTAGTGAAAGCAGTACAAGTTAATCTTGTCTAAGCAGGCAAAATCTATCCTTTTACTTACATGAGTATTTTTAGTGACCCTAAGGAGCTACTTCAGTTTTTATAGGTTTAGTTCTATGAGAACTATGTGTATAGATCCAGAATATATAATATGACTCGATGAGTCAAACTTGGTCTACCAATTTTCATACGGAAGCTTTTAAAAATAAAAAGTTACACAGGATATTCAGTTAGGCTTGATGCACTGCATTGCTAAAGCAAAGATGAAGGTTTATCTTTTACATGATGCGTGGTAAAATAAGTGAGAAAGCCCTGCTGATTTGTGTTTACAGGAAGTCAGCAAGTGAGAGACCTGCTCCTAAGGAAATATTTTCCAGATATTTTGTTAATTAAAGTAACAAAACCTAAGTTTTGTAACCCAACAAAACTTAGCACAGTTTGTCCAGCAGGTTATTTTTCATGGGGACAGGATCAGGATAAGTGAGTACTACGGTAGAAAATGTACTTTAATTGAATCTGGAAAAAGAAAAATCCTAAAGAAAGAACTTGACTACTCAAGTAAGAACTTGAGAAAAGAACCACTTTTAGGAGGTGGTACAAATATAACTTTACAAATGGACAAAAACTGTTGTCAAAGGTAGTATCTTAACACTTTTTCCCTTTCTTGCTGTAACATCACTTATGCCAAATTCTAAGCTGAATTTTTAAACTATGTATTTTTTAGCCTATGTAGGCTTCTACATACTTTTTATCCCACATCCTTAATTATAATGAGCTTGAAAGAAGAGCTCTTTAAATCTAATTAATGACTGGGTTACAGGAAAGCGTGTTAACACAGACTAAGCACAAGACTCAGAGAGAGGCAAAATAATTATAATACAGTCAAATATAACTTACATGTAGCATACCCATTTGTGGTGGTGTTCCACTAAATAATTCAGGAAGGTACCAAATATTCCCAAATAACTATAAGGTATAGTCGAAGGCCAAAGTGTTACCCACTAAAAAAAAAATAAAAAATTAGTTAGATCACTTCAAAGTAGATCAATTTAACCTTTAATGAGCTTTCTTTTCGCTCTCCCCACCCCCCATGTCCATCGAACATGGTTTAGGGCTTATTTATTCATACTATTTAAACTCTTTCATTTCATTTCATTCACCTTGTCCAAGATCCATACTCTTCTACAAGGCAACTGGCCTTTGACAGCACACTTACTTAAAAAGATTCAAACCACGAAATTTCTTTTTCTTGACATACAAGATGCCAAGGGATAAGCTTAAGGTTGCTGTCTGGGTACCAAGAGTGCATCTGCACATTAAGTGGCATTTCAGTTGTAAGCTAATTACCCATTAGACAGGGCAGCTGCAAAAAAACACATTGTCCTCAAGAAGATAATTTGAGGAAACTGACCTGAAGAATTCAAAGAATGACTAAACTGTTTAGGAGGAATAACTGTCTAAAACTAGGGGATCAATCTTTCTTCTTTTGTCCCTTAAAAAAAGAAAACGTCAGATTTTCTTCTGTTTTTAACAGGGTGCAGAAGATGACTGATGTTCCAAGATCAAAGATGCACATGGTTTGCTTCCAGGTTTCTTCCCTGTCACCGAGTTGTGTGCAGTGTTTACCAGTGTCCACCTGTGTTTTACCAAGCCGTGGAGGAGAAGCAGGCAGTCAGTGAGCTGTGCCCTGCAGAGTCCACTGGGGATGTAAGGTGAATGCTAAGCTAGAACTAGGTTCACACTCACCTATCTTTACTCTGGTATCAATGCTCCAGTTTCTAACTACACTTAAACTTAGCTATGCCAAGGATGTGGCAAGGTGATGGATTTAAACAGGGAATCTGCTTAAAGCACATTCTGTTTTTTGAAACAGTCCAAAAGCTGTTTTGTGACCATCATTTTTTCAGCGGTGGTTCTTATGTTTAGAAAACCCAAATAGAAGGAAAACATGTGAAAGTCAATGGATGACTTTGATAAACTTGTCAGATACATCAAAACTGCCACTAATATCCCTGCTCCGGCAATCCGACTTCTCTTAGTTGAAGTCTGGTTTCAGAGACTCGTCAGTTTTCCAACCACACCGTGAAGTTCGTACAATCTGCAAATGCACTTTATAGACTGACGTGCCCCAGGGCTGTCCCGTAGCGAGCGGTGCTGATACTGAGTGGGGTCAGTTTTGGGGACGCTGGACCCCTCTCCCCGGGTACCGGCACCGCCAACCGCGCCCGGGATGTGGCTTCACCGCCACAGCCTCGCCTCCCAGTCCCACTGCTTTTCCCCTCTGGACTCCCTCTATGGCTCCCTCCAGCCTCCTCACTGCCTGGCGTGGCCAAAGCAGGACGCTTAGTTTCCTTTTTCTGCCTGTTTTATTTCAGGAAGAGCCCTTCCCGCGGACACCGGCACGGCGCAGGGAGCCTGTTCCACGCACCGGAGGTCNTGAGCCCGGGAGGCAGCGCCCTGTGCCACTTTGGCCACAGTAACCCCGTGCAGCGCTGCAGGCTCGGGGCAGAGTAGCTGGAAAGTGGCCCAGCGGAGAAGGACCTGGGGATGCTGTCTACAGTGGCTGAATATGATCCAGGTGGCCAAGAAGGCATCCTGGCTTGTGTCAGGAATAGTGTGACTGGCAGGACCAGGGCCGTGATTGTCTCCGTGTATTCGGCACTGTTGCGTCCGCACCTTGAGTGCTGTATCCNCGCCCCGCGCCCCCCCCGCCGCTCCTTACTCCGAGGAGGACCATGCCGAAGATGATGGCGACCATCCATATGAGGCGGGAGCGCTGGAAGTGGCAGCTGCCATCGCGTCCCCGCTCCGCTGCCGCCGCCATCGCTCGGTGCGCGCTCTGCGCCCGGAGCGGCCCGCGCGCTAAGGCCGCTGAGAGCGGGGCGGGGCCGGGCCGGGCCACTGCGGGCCGGGGGGGG
>VYXB01007043.1:2281097-2436046 GCA_013397135.1 Pachyramphus minor
GGACGGTCCCTGCCCCTGAGCCCGGGAGGCAGCGCCCTGTGCCACTTTGGCCACAGTAACCCCGTGCAGCGCTGCAGGCTCGGGGCAGAGTAGCTGGAAAGTGGCCCAGCGGAGAAGGACCTGGGGATGCTGTCTACAGTGGCTGAATATGATCCAGGTGGCCAAGAAGGCATCCTGGCTTGTGTCAGGAATAGTGTGACTGGCAGGACCAGGGCCGTGATTGTCTCCGTGTATTCGGCACTGTTGCGTCCGCACCTTGAGTGCTGTATCCTCACTGGGCTCCTCACTGCAAGAAAAAACACTTAAGGTGCTGGAGCGAGAGAGGGGAAATGAAGCTGGTGGGGGGGCTGGAACACAAGTCATATAAGGAGTGGCTGAGTGAGCTGAGGTTGTTCAGCTTGGAGGAGACTCAGGGGTGACCTTATTGCTCCCTACAACTACCTGAAAGGAGATTGTAGCCAGCCAGGTGGGGATCAGTTGACCTCTTCTCCCAGGCAACAAGTGACGGGACAAGAAGACACGAATCTTAAGCTGCACCAGGGGAGGTTTAGGGTGATTAGACCTTGAAATGGGCTGCCCAGGGAGATATTGGAGTCCCATGCCTGGAAGTTTAGGGAAAGACTGGACATGGCACTGAGTACCATGGCCTAGTTGACATAGTGGTGTTCGGTCATGTGTTGGACGCAATGATCTCAAGATGTCTTTTCCAACCTAAGTGATTCTGAGCCGAATGCGGTATGGAACAGTGCAGAAGGTGGAGAGAACTTTCCAGCTTGACGCTTTGACAATTCAGCGCAGCGCTCCGCTTAGGGGTGGAAAAAAAAGCAGGAAATGGGACAGGGACAATCTCAGCCGATGCGGCCCGAGATGCACCCGCTGATCCGGGGCACCCGCGGGGACCGGAGCGCCCTCTCCTGGCACCGGGAGCGAACGGCACCGGGCGGGATGGGGGTGCCTCCCGCGGGAGTCCCCGGGCCCGGGGAGGCGCGGGACTGTCCCTGGGAAAAGCGTGCAGTGTTCCGGGACTGTCCCTGGGACAAGGGCACCGTGTCCCCGCCGCAGCCCACCCGGGGGTCACAAACTGCAGCAGCGCTCGCTACGGGGCTAAAACAAACAGGTGTTGCCCTTCCTGCCACTGAGCAGTTCAGTCATTATTTAGGATAGTACATTCTAACCCTTTTTGAAAACTACCAATTCAAAATGTATTAAATCCAGCATTTTCTATTCTATGCCCTTTTGGGACACTGGACTCGGAGTTGAACTTGTCCGAAGAAGGGGAACCTTGGGAAAGATTCCCACGGGTAGAAATGTTGGCGGGTGGGATGAGGATTCAAGGTTTCCTTTGAACTTTGCTACCTTTTCGCTTGACAGTGCCTTTGACAGTGTAGAGACAGCGAGAAGTGTTGACTGTGCTGTTCTCTCTCCTCGCCTGAAGGCTAAACACCTGCTCTTTTAACTATGTGTTAATGACGTGCCTGTAAAGCTGTTGTTCTCTGCAACAACTAATGCAGCATGTCCTGACATTTCCCCAGCATGAGTCCTGTGTTTCAGAAAATGGTTACTATAGAGGGGTTAGTTTTGATCTGCCCTGAGACTGTTCTGTTTCCCTCTCTCTATTTCATTCCCGGTTGTTCCTGCCCAGAGTACTGTATGGGGGTTTTTTGGTTTGCTTGTTTGTTTTTTTTCTGGGGTGTTCTTTGGAAATTATGGTAGGGTTTGGTAAGAAATTCCTGCAGCAGTAAAACTGTTGCTGAGAGCCCATCTACAAAACCCAGAAAGCTGGCTATGTGGAATTTCACCTGCTTAATAAATTTCCCTAGTTTGCTTTACTGATCCAGGGGAGCAGAGTGCGTGGCCCCACTTGCATCTTAGTATCTGGAAGAAATGTCTAAAATTCTATTTTTTTTTTTTTTATTGTTCGTCTTTAGAACATTCTACACAGACTTCTTTGTGCCTGTAGTTCCATGTCCAAAGGTTGTGCTGCGATCCTGAGATGGGCCGAGCTTTATGGGAGAAGAGCCTCGGACTGCCCCACACAAGGAGAACCCACCTTGCCACGCACCAAGAACATAATCTAAGGAAGTAAAGCCAAGTGTATGAGAACGAAATCCAAAAGCAACTCCGTTGATGAAGGGATGTCTGTGCTGCTGCGCGGAGGTGACTGGAGAGGGCAGTAAATGCACAGGAAAGACACAGGCTGTCAGCAACGCGGCGCTGCGGCAGCATTTACTTTGTCTGGCTGGGTTTGGTGGCCAAAAGTGGCCAGGTGAGGTCAGAGAAGATGTCACGTCACCCGTTCTGCCACACTCCAGTGAGGACTGACAGCACTGTGATATTGTGGGCAGAGGAGGAAGAGGAGCTGGCCTGCTCTTAACAGTGCTGTCTGTTGCCAAATATAGTTGATTTATCTTTTATTAAGTGATATTCTTCTTGGGCTGGATAGACCATGGTCACAAAACAGCTTTGTGTGTGACAGCAGCCCCCACTCGCTGCCAGTGACACAGGGAACTCTACCAGCCCTGGGCATGGATTTGAAAGTGAAATAGTTCATGAAGATAACCCCCTGCTCAGACTTTTTGTGGGAGGTGGACATTTGGAGGTTCCATTTCAAATCCAGAACAATGGCTTTGACCTGCCTTTTTTAAAAGGCTCTTTCTTTTGACAAATATATGAGTCTTTAGAGTATTTAAGAAGCTGGATAGAGTTCCAGTTTTAATAATTTAAAGCCAGAATTCCTGCTGCATCATCTGGTCTGGCCAGCGCAGGCCATTCAATTTTATCTTGTTTCTGTGAATTGAGCTCAGTGAGTGACTTGCATTTACTTAAAACATACTTTTCAAGGGACATTTTATCTTACTTTGAAGTTGGCAAAAGACAGAAAATCCACTGCTTTCAATGATTAATCTTTCTTGTGTTTCTTAAGTGTTGTTAGATGTACCTAACAACTACCATTGAGGGAGTAATTTTCTAGAGTAGCTGAAAAGCTTGCTGTTTCATATATTGCAAATATTTGCATTTCTGCCCTTCTATTTTTTACAGATTAGCTATCTTTATGGCTTCAACACTGGAAATGTTGTTTGTCAGTGAATTGCTCTTATTGACAAGTATAATCTAAACTGGAAACTGCAGATCCCAAACACTGTTATGTGAATTATTGAAAAAATGCAGAACAAATTCACTTTGCCAAGTTTACAGGGAGTAAAACTATTTCACCATAACTTCCAGATTTCTACTTTGCTTTCCTCTTCTCTTAATCAATGCCAGAAAGTGACTGAATGAAGCCCTGGCATCCTGTTATGAATTGGCAGCATGCTACACACCAAAATATCATCAAGGCTGAGTGCAGACAGCAGGAAGCTCTGGCCATTCTTACTAGAAGCCAGATTTAGATTAATAGTTTGGAACAGGCACGTCAGTTGTAACAGGATAACCACAGCTCCATGCTTTTTCTCAGGCCTTTCCTGTGCTAGAGAACATGCATATATTGGTAGCTATCAATTGACACAGCTGCCATCACGATGACAGTGCTCTGTAAGCATTTGAAGACAAGCTATCTTAGCTTTACCCTCAGTTTAGCATAGATTGCTAAACTGAGTCTATTTTTACAGTAGTCAAGGCCATAGAAAAGAGGGAAAGCATAATCTTAAAAACAAGTTTGAAAGGAAAAAAAGATATTCCCTCATAATTTCATACAAACTTTTTTCTTTAATTTGTATTACTTGGTTTATATTTCAAATTAGGTTGGTATTAAAGCCACAAGTACTTATTAAGACGCTAAGACTGACAGACATGTTTGCTACAAGATCAGCAGATAAGGTTACTAACTATATAGTACTGTGAGAAGGGGATGTGTGATTCTCTTTCAGATTTCAAAGACAGCGACATTAATTTTTTTAAAATGTTTTTTTCAGTGAAGCTGTGTCCATATGATCCTGAGGGCCCCATGGTGACTGAGTATGTACACTGAGGTGGGTTAGTTCTGCTGAAAACAATCAAATGGACCTGTGCGTTCTTTCTGCCTAATTCCTGAAAAACAGCTGGCCCATTTCCTATGCTGTTTATATCAATAGCTCACTCTCTTCAATTTTCAAATACTAAAGTTTCTGTTGCACCTAGTGGTGGAGAAAACTTGTTCCCCCTTCAGTTTAGAAACATTTGCTATCTCTAACTTAGAGATATTGATTATCTCACTTTCATTGGGAAGTACAAAGGGTATTTGCCAGGTAGTCTGCCTCTTTTGTTTGGTGTTCTTGGTAGATGCCAGAGACTAGATAGAGACATGTTAGCTCTTCCCGTTCTTTTAAAATTCCTTAAAATAAGAGGGGAGGAGGGGAGGGAGGATTAGTCAAATTCAGACCAAATTTTATGATGTGAGTCATCGTACTGGAGTCAGTGATGTAACTTTTTTAAACAGCAACTTTCTGTATAAGTAAGGATTAAGGGATTGGAGGTTTTTTAGGAAGTTACTTGGAAATGAACTGCAGCCAATTTTAAACTGGATTTGAAGCTGGTATAAGAGATGAGATGCATTCAGGGAAAGTTACCTAAGGAGATGGAATTATCAACTATAATGAAACTAATGCATGCAATGTCTGATTCCTAATGTAGCTGGTTAACATGACTGCCCCTCTATAATTTTTAATTTTTAATGGGGACTTAAAGTTGTATCACCTTAATCTTTTAGTTCTAAGACCAGAGAAGCTAAGGAAAAGTATGGTCTTTAAAAGTATTTCATGTTGCAGTTTGACAGGCATTACAGTTTTGTGGTTAATGGTTAATTTTTGGCAGATTCCCATACTTACAAAAAAAAATGTTAAGTCTAATGAGGTGTGCATAAGAAACAATGTGGTATAGTAATTCTGCTTCTGCTTGTAGTGAATAGTCTTTGCAACTTGAACGTAAATAAACCTTTGCACATATCTGCTGTATCCTTCTCATTTGTAATTGGATTCCTTGAATGTTTGATAAAACTAGTTCTCTTCTAACACATTTATAATGCAATTGTAAGCATAATTCAAGTATTGGGAATTGTCACCTGTAAAAGCCAAATACTTTATTCTTTTTAAGGACTAAGAACAAGGTAACATTTATAAAGGTATGAATTTCTCATTGATTTTACTACAAATTCAGTCCGTACACATTTTAGAGGTGAATTTTTGTCAGAGTTCCATATACTCATACTAGCAGTATCACTGTGGGGTTTTTTCTGTTATTAAAATGGAAGAGAAAAGTGAAACAGCCGCCTTTGTCATCATGTGCTTCGGCCAATGTTGCATTAATAAGCCTTTGTAAATAGATAGCCAAGGTTTTCCAGTTTGAAGTCTGGGTTGAACAGAGAGCTTCAGTTTTGAGCAGTTGTGCAATTTACAGTTCTGTATTTGTTTTTACCAGTATCTGCTGGAAGTCAGTAACTCGAGTGTTACCAAAAATATTTTGTGAACATCTCTGAAAGCTTTCTTTCATTGTGTAAGGTAGCTTTAAAAAATTAAAAGTTAACAAGTAACCTCCATTTGAAATCTCAGTTTATACATGTTGCATTTATGCTACAAGTATTTGGTGGTATTTTTAAAATTGGATGTAAGCTTCAAGTGTTTGGCAGAACTTTTTTTGAAGGTATGTGAGCAAAAAAAAAACCATGTTATTTGGGGAAGCTATTTAACAATATTGAATGTACTTTGCAAGGATAAATTGTGACCAGACAGCCCTGTTCATATTGGTCATGCTGGAAAAACTCGAGTAGCTTAAACTATTCAAAACTGTATTACAAACAGATACAGGGCCATGATTCTGCATACCAGCATCCTACAGCATATATACAGTGCTAAAATGGGCTGAAGGAGTAAAAGTCCAGCAAACCATCAGCATTTTGGTGCCTCGTTCTGTCTCTTAACCACTTGATGACAGTGCATGTGTATTTTAATACATAGTGCTTGGTATATGATACCACTTTTTTTTTCTCTCTGAAGCAATTCATAACTCTTTATTTCTGCTTCCTATTTTGAATGACACTGCCTTGTGTTTGCAAATGGTATGGTAGTAAACACAGGAGTGTAGTGTTGGGAAAAAGGAAAGGCCTCCAATTAGTTCAATGTTCTTGAGGGTCCATTGGGACTAACTAATGGATCTTTATTGTGTTTGTAAGTTAGTGAACAAGTCGTGTCAATTGACAGTTTTCTAGCCCTGAGTATTTTTTCCCTATATGTCTGGAATAGGAATATTGTGATGGACAAGAAAACTGCAGTACAAAAAAAGTCAACCAACATCTAGCAAAGAAATTAGGTCAGTCACTAGCAGATCGGTGAGATGGGTGGGAAGCATGTTTTGTTACAACCATATGGGTGGGGATATTATTTGGGAGATGAGAAGCAATAGGACTGACAACGGAGGTTAGAGAAATAGTTCTTTGAACAGGGAGGGGAAGACTCCAGACAACTTGTCTCCAGTCCCAGCAGACTAGCCTTAAGGCCAAATTCACTCATCTTTAGGTGACTAGTTATCATAATCAAGTTCAGCAGACCATCATGTTGTGATTTGTTGTATTTCTATGGTATCATGTGGGTGCTTGTATTCTGTCAGCACAAGAAAAAGATAGTCTTTTCCTAAAATGTCTGCAGTTCAGAGGTCTGATCCTCTCAGAGTCCACAAGTGTTTCTAGAGCTGATCAGTCATTGAGTATATGGTGACAGACACTTGCTTACAAAGGAAGGGAGACAGGGAAATAGATGGCAGGGAGCATGAGGAAAAGGATTACCATAAAGTAATGTGGACTGTGAACCTGACTGTACTGGGCATGAAATACTGCTACATTTAAATGAAATCATATTTATTTCAGTGGTGCTGGAGCAAGAAAGGGCTTGCCAGACTGAACTGCACTCAGTAATCCTCTGGAAGCCCAGGCTGGATTTCCAGAGGATATTTTATACACCATTTTATGTTTCTTGAGGCAAGATTTTAGTTGCCACAGGTTTTCTGGTTACTGTATGAGTTCCTGTGTGGCTTTTCTACTCTGTGTTCAAAGAGGTCAAAAATACTCATAATCTATTCATTAGGCTTATTAAAAATGGAAATCCTACTCTAGCCCATTCCTGCACTGGTGTGGACTTTGCTAATTTGCCCTCTCCTGTAGTGATCCTAACCCTTCACAGGCTCAGGGTCAGCCTGTCCCAACTCCAGATCAGTGTTCTCTGTGGCTATGTGAGACAGGTCTGTCCCACAGAGCAGAGATGTCCCTCCACCAGAGCAGGAGACATTGTATTGCATGAGACTGGGAGCACTAATCACTGCCTTCCCAGCTATCCTACTTCCATCTCTTAAGACTTTTTTTCTACTACCTAGAAACAAATGAATAGTGTTGAGCACCACCAGGCTACCACTTAAAGATACAATATTTGCAAATACTTTGGCTTCAGTTTTACCTGGGGTCTTATTTCCTTTAAAAATTAAGGCAGCCTTGTCTTTGAAAGGGATGACAATTTCCTTCAAGATTGTCACAAGACTAAAAAACTCACCAGTAGGCAGCACAGTGATGGTACAAAGAAGGAGCCATTCTCAGGTTTCACAATAGATTACCATTATAAGTCAAAAATGAGATCTTGGAGTTTGATAGATAATTCTAGGAGAATGCAAGCTCAGTGAGGGTCAAAAAGACAAAGCAAGTATTAGGAGCTAATAGGAAAGCAGTGGAGAAAACCCCTGCACATTATCTTCATAATAGTTAAAACACCATGATTTCTTTACATCTTAAATTCTGAGAGTCATTCTATCTCAGGAAGGACACTGTACAGCTAGAAAAAGCTCTGAAAAGGGCAATGTGAATGATCAAAGGCATGGAACAGTAACCATAGGGCAAGTAATCATGAACCAGCTACCACAAGTAAGATGGGATTCTTCAGTCTGGAAAAGAGGTGGCTGAGTGTAGAAAGTGATGGGGTTTGATAAAAAATTGGACAATGTGAACTGCTGGAGTCAGTGAAGGTCACTCCACATTCTTGTGTGGGAGGCAGTGAGCACAAATGATTTTAGCAGGCTACATGTTTAGAACCCATAAAGGTAAGCATTGTTTCATGAAACACATGGTTAAGTCCTAGTTAGAGGATGATTTGGAAGTTAAAATTTTACATATGTTCAGAAAAACACTAAATAAATTCACGAAATAAAAACTCTCATCCATGTCAGGAAATCTCTGGGGTCAAAATGACCAAGGTCATCATCATAATTACTAAGTAAAAGTACCAGTACGTCGCTTACTGAGCTGGTTATAGATCCTAGACAGATATCCATTTTTGGTTATCACTGAAGAGTTAAATATCAGGCTAGCAGACATTTAGTCTTAGCAAGTATGATTTCAGATAATTACAGTCAGTTCCCTGAATTATTTTAAGAGTTAAATATAAGAAAAATTTAAGTGTGAGACTATTCCAAGTTATGTGAAACCAGTCTAATGCCTTTTTCACCTTGAAAACTACAGATTTTAGTGGGAACTAAGTCAGAGCAAGAGTGGTATGTCTCCAAAGTGAATGGTGTTTTCAGCAATATTGTTTTTCTCCACCTTCAAGTGTTAGAAACAACATTCATTTCATGTAAGAGAAAAGGCTAGAGCAATGCTTTGGCATTATAAAGATGTTTACTGTAAGGGAAAGCTTAGTGCAGGTGACAGCTCCCTCAAGAGCCAGTTCTGGACTGGGGAATGAATTCTCTTGGAAAGCAAGGATTATCATAAATTTCACACTCTTTTTGCTCAAGGTCTAAATGTGCCTCCATCCTGCTTGTCCTGATGACATATCATGGAAGTGTGCCTGCCTGTACACCTAATTGTTTTTCAAAACAAGAGAGGCTGCTGTAAATGCCCCTTTCCCTGAAGAACAGGTTGAGAGCACAACCTCGCTTGTCTGCTTGTGTTCTCTGCAGGATTCCTGGACACATCTGGCCATGACAGTACCGAGCATAGGGTGAAATCTTTGTGAATGAGCACCCATGTTTCTTTGCTGAATTCTACCATTTTCCATTTGAACATGAAATCTCTTTGCAATTCTCCGGGGTTGCTTTGTAGCATTTTTATTTCAGTGATGTAAGAGCTGCCTTTTACTGCCAAGCCCATAATTAAAGCAGTGTTGACTCGTAAGTAATGGGCTGCAAAAGGTGTACCAAAAGATAATTAAAGATGCACTCCAGATAAGCAGGGCATGAGCATCCTTTTTATGAGGTGTTAATGTCTGAAGACCAACTAGTGAAATTGATCTTGCCTCGTTCAGGATGAAAGTTCTGCTCAAACATCAATAGCATTGTACTGCCCTAGAAAATGTTTGATGTAGGAATTTCTTAAAGGGTGTTTGTCCCAAGACTCCCCAGGCAGGCGCCTGTGACAGCCCATGCTGCACTGGGTAGTTCGGCATCCCATTCATGCTAGCAGGATTTTGGGGTCACCTTTGCAACTCCTAACTCAGGGGCTGCTCCGGAGAGGGAGAAGCGAGGTGCTCCCGATGCCCTGGATTAAATAGATGCAACCTTTTTTTTTAGAGTACCATTTTAAAGAGCATTGTAAATAGTCATTGTCTAACAATGATGTTGTCTCTCCTAAATGCACTTAACACACATATCTTCCATTTCTGTTCTATTTTGAGTATATTCTACATGTGATTTGGACTCCTCTATAGATGTACTTATACCACAGCTGGCATAAAGGAACCTTGACAGAGTGGGTCTCCACACTTGGACTCTATTTCAATCTATAGCAAAATTCCATGGATTTTTGTGGAATTCTGAAGACAACTGAAGAGATGCTGGTTTTGTTAAGCACGCTGCTTTTGGTATTCCTGCTTCTTTCACCACACTCTTCCCATTCCCATATTTGGGAAATGAATCAAACATAGGGAGCAGAATACTATTTTTCCAAAAGAGTTTAGAGAGGAGATGCGAGAGCTCACAAACAGTTGTTTTGATTATCACTGACATGCGGCAGCACAACGATGCCAAGGGAAACATGGACAGCAAGGGCTGGTCAGTGTTGTTGCCTGGATTAGTGTATGTGGCAGAAATTAACTCTTGTGTTAGGCCAAGTCCATATGTCTCAGCAGAAGAGGGGGAACAGGAGGGGGAGGAAAAGATTGCTATCTTCTTTCCTGGAATGTCACTTAAAAACAAAACTCGCAATCTCTTTCAATTAGCATTGCAAAGAAAATCTCTGAAAATGAAGGGTGCAAAGAGGCTGCCTGGCAGAGTGCCTGAAACAATAACTCCGGGAAGTGTGAACTGCTCTCTCCATAGCTAGAGGATGTTAACAAAAGCCTGGTCTACTTGACCCGAGCTAGTAGTGACGGACAGTCACTATTAGCAAGCAGTGCAAGTCGGTGCAAGCCTCTGCTGGCTCCTTCTTATCTCTTCTGCACTGGTTGTGTCTATAAGGTGTGTATGTGTGTGTTGGAGGAGGTGGTTTCCCTGTTCTTTTGAGAAAGGTATTGCAGGCTGCCTGCAGGGGCAGCTTTGTGTTGTAGTTATTTCTATGACATGATGTCTTCTGCCATGAAAATTGAAAATCCGGAAAGAAATTGTAGACATTTGTTCTAGTTTTCTTTGTGGCCAGACTGAATGAGTGAAGTCTCTTTGTACCCTACAAACATTCTTGGCATCCTTGATCCAGTTTATCATGCACCCCATGGACAGTTGTACTAGAATTGCAGAGAGATGAAATTCCATACTTTATTGTGCCAATTCAAATCGAGGCTTCCCCATTCTCTCTTACCCTAGGCTCCTCATCCCATGCAGGTGCTCGCCAAAAACTACACTGGCCAAAGAGAAAACCATTGTCTTTTATTTTGTTTTATTTTGTTTTATTTTGTTTGGGGGTTTTGTTTGTTTGTTTTTGTTTAGGTTTTTTTTGTTCGTTTTGTTTGTTTGTTTTTGCTCTGTGAGGTCTTGGCTCATTTCTAGGCAAGTGTACACTGGAGATGGTATGTGCAGGACTGTGTGCAAAGCCATGTGGGGGCTTAAAGATAGGTAGAGTTGAACTCTACATGCTCAGAAAAAGAAGCAATAGCTGAAGTTGGATTTACTGTAGAGAACACTGTCAAAAAAACTGTGCCTCCAAGCTTTATGTCTGCTTGTTGTATCTGAGCCTTTGTATACATATGTATCCCAATAATAAAAGTGAAATAAAGCTAAAGGACTACTAGCTCACCTTGACTCTACCTAGAACTGCTGAACCACTTTGTCACCTAACACCTTTTTTCCTTTCTCCCACTTAAATACAAATTTTACCTTTTACAGGGACAGGAAAAACTCCAAACCATCCTGGAGCTCTGAAGGAGAAATCTTGTGGGATGTATCTGTGCTATGACAGTTCAGGCTTACGTGGATGCTATGGTAAAATAAAGGGGAGAAGTACTGAGAAATTGCTTCAAGCTGTTGTTTCCAGATGTTTTGGACCACTTGGTGCTATCATCCCTCTGAAATTCTCACTGTCTTCTCATGTATTTCTGCTTGAAAATATTATTTAGGTAACGTGATTTCTGAGGGCATTTACCTTGCCTTATGGACATAGTTGCTAAAGGAATCCAGTCTCTGAAGTACTAGAGTGACAGCAGCTGACTGTCATCCCTGTCTGGAAGGGCATTAATTTTTTGTTGTGAAGCACTATGATGGTGTGGGTAATGTTAAAACCCTTGTGCAGCTGAACCCAAAGTGGCTGTATGGATGGTGGACACACTGGTCCCTGCAGAATGCAAATAGTATGTAACAGCTCACAGACTTTGTCCCTGTACCCTTTAGCTTCAGAGCAAGCTGAACCGTGTCCCAAATCTGAAAAATGAATGGGGACATGGTAAAATGAAAAACACATGAAGTAATGATGCTGCTGTTCTTGAACACCTTCAGTGATAGCCATTAATGGCCTCATTTGACAAATTAGTACACTCACTAATTGATTTGCTGCTGTTCTAACATCTAATCCTTTGCAGTGCTCCCTGTAAGTCCTTTATGTCACTCTTGGCTCTCTTAAATAATATTTCTGGACCCTCCTTTAGATTAATATGTCACTCATGATTTCACCTTGGGCTGATAGCACAGATCTTGCTTGTTCTGTACCTGACTTGGATGAGGAGACCTGTCTGGAGGGAACAAAAAAAGCTGCCATAGGAAAGGAAAACCTCGTGCTGAGCTCTTCAGCATGCACTCGGGAAGGAGCCTGCTCCATCTCCCCTGGGTGACCCCAGAGTGTGCTGGGGAGGGACTTTGTCTTTTATTATGAACAGCAGGTGTTAATGCAATGTCTAGTAAAGCCACCAGCATTTTATTTACTGCAGTTAAGTTGATGAGAAATGTCCCATGGATGCAAATAGGAGCAGGGTAACCAAACAGGGAAGACAAGGACTTGTCACCCAGGTGTAGTAAGAGCTGGGATGGTTTCCCGTTGGGAGAAGGGCAGTGTGAAGGCCTCCCTTCATCTGGAGGAGTACTGGGTTTCCAGCAAAGCCCCAGGCCTGCGGTGCTGAGAGGAGGGGAGCACACTTAGAGGGCTGAAGCAAAGGTGAAAGATTCCTTCATTGAATTATCCACTCTCCATTTGAATTAAAGAAAGGTGGATGGGCTGGTGATGGCAACGGGGGCTTCTCTGGGAGACGCTTTGGCTCCTCGTATGGGACGAGCCCTTATTATGTGTATTTTGGTGATGGGATGACAATGGAGGTGTGGGAGACAGCTCTGAGTCACCCTCGGAGCCCCGGCTGCCCTGGCCCATTGGCGGGGCCGGGCTGGGCGGGTGGGGGTCGCTCAGGGCCGGGGTGAAGGGCTCATAAGGCGCGGACCGGCCAGAGGCGCCCCACCGCCCGCACACCTCGGCCCCATGGAGCTCGCCAGCCTGACCCCCGCCAGCCTGACCCCCGCCAGCCCCGGATCCGCCGGTGAGCCGCCCCGGGGCGCGCAGGGCGGGCGGGTGGGCGGCCGTGGGCTTGGTGTCGGTCTTGGTAGTGTCAGTGTCCGTGGCTGTGTTTGTGTCGGTGGCTGTGTCGGTGTCGGGGCCGTTGGGGCAGAGACCCGCCGCCCGGCCCCGCTGACCGCCTCTCCCCGCTGTCTCCCCCAGGAGAGCCCCGGGCGCGCCTCGCAGGCCCCGGCGCGGGGCGAGAGGGAGGCCGGCGCAAGAGAACCACGTTCAGCAAGGCACAGCTGGAGCTGCTGGTCCGCGCCTTCGAGAAGGAGCCGTACCCCGGCATTGCCCTGCGGGAGCAGCTCTCCGACCTCACCGACATCCCCGAGTCCCGGATCCAGGTGAGAGGGGCGGGCCGGGAGGACGTGCGGGCGGGCAGCGGGGCGGCTTCCCCGGCCGTTCGGGCACTCAGTCTCTGCCGGTCCCGCAGGTGTGGTTCCAGAACAGGAGAGCTCGGCAGCTGAATCACAAGAAGAGCGAAGCCGCCGCTTACCCCAGGCCGGGCAAGGCAAAGCCGGCCCGGTGCGGCGGCCAGGAGCGGCCACGGGCGCCGCAGGGTCCCGGGGCGGAGCGGAGCCTCCTGTGCCCGCAGCCAGGTCTGCCAGGAGGGAGCCAGAGCTTCTGCGGGCAGCAGCCGTCCTACTCGGGACAGCCGTACTCAAAGCTCGACATACATTTCAGGAGCTTGGATAACACTTTTGGAGCTCTGGGTCAGACCTCAGCTCACTTCGGTTTGGACTACGTGGGAAAAGGGGTCCCTCTAGGTGCGGGAAGCATGGGGAGCCCCCCTCAGTTCTCGCTCCCTGTGCAGCAGGCACAGGACTATCCACATCTGAAGAAATCTTTCCCTGAAAGCTACTACTCAGATGCGGATGTTTTCCAAACTTATGTAGAAGATCACCAGTACCCGGCAGCTAAAGAGAACATGTACAGGAGGCCTGTCTTAAACTACATCAATCCTAACCAGGGCCTGGGTGTTGAGAACTATTCCTATATCAAGTCAAACACTTCTCCCTTTGCAAAGGGCTTAACTTTCAGTTATGGTGAAGGGGAACCTAAGCTTGAGCCGGAGCAGATGAGGCACAGTTCACCTCTGCTTGCAGCTAGTAATGCTAGTCCTCCTTTGGTACTTCCAAAACATGAAGGGGGTTATCAAGGGACACTTGCCACTCCAGTTGCATCATACGGGCAGCAGCTGCTGGAGACAGTAAATGACTATGACTCTCATTGGCTGGGCATGAGAAATGAAATTTTGGGAGCAGGGTTAGATGCACTGTTTGAGAATGAGCAAAATGCGGAGCAAGGTGAGCAAAAAAGTTTCCTTTTTGCTTTTGGTGGTCAGAGTTCAACCTGCCATTTGGGTCAGACATGAAACTGTCATGCTTGTCTGATGAAAAATGAATGTGTTTTTCTGTTCAGTTGTTGTGCTGTTGGCAGTGTTGTCCTAAGTGGCTAGAGGTTTTGGTGGTCTAAGTGTGGGGTGCTTGCTCTGAGTTTTGTGCCTTGTCTGGAAGGGAAAGAAAGATAAGCCACATTAGTAAGGGCTACAGGAGAATAATCTGCCAAATGTGTCCCATCCCAGGGGAAATGTCACCAAGCTGCTTGCAGTATTCCTGCATGTTTGGTTATTGGCAGCCTCACGTTAACTTATGTGCACAGCCTGATCTTCACAAGTATGTCAGTACTGAAGATCTTTCTATGTTCAGACTGTATTGGATTAATTCTGCCAGGAGAATTGAGACTATGGTGTTGCTTTTGTGGCCTTACTGCACTGAGTTTTGTTTCTATTCTGGTGATAATTCACTTACTTAAGAAATCTGTAGAAAACAGACTTATTTATAGCTTTTAGTGGAAAAAACATTAACACAAGAGGGGGACAAGCATGGGAAATGCAGCATTGGTGGTGGCAGGGGACAGCTCACTGGGCGTGTTTGCATTTTAGGTGTACTCCTGATAAGGACATAGATGATTTTTCCTGGATACTTAATGTGTAGTGTTTTCATTTAAAAATGACCACACGTATAGCCTTTTAAAGGGCAATATTTTTGTGATTTTTCTTTTGTATAATTTGTTTGCAAGTTGTCTTCTTTTTTTTGTTTGTTTTCAAATTGTAATTTTCTATTTGCCAAATGAAGGTTTTCTACCTTCATGAACTTGTAGAATTTCACTCAGAGGAGAGAAAAAAAAATTAATTTCATCTTTGCATTTGCACATTGAGCCTGTTTTTAGAATTCTCCAGATCCATGGCTGTCTGGAAGACCACTATAATCATGGAAGTGTTCTTCACGTGTGTCACGGGATACTGCCATGCTTACACGTTAAAGCAGTATCAGACCTACAATGCTGAAAACTCTACAAGCAAATAATTTTTTGTGTTTAAAGTGTTGCTCTTTCATATTTTAAGTATGCCTAGATATTAATACATATGTCATTAACTTAATTACTTTGTTTATAGAACAAAAAAAAACCAAAATAAAACTTAATTACAGACCATTATTTTATTAATAAACTTGATATCCCTGAAGAAGCTGTCTATGGAGATGTGTATACAAGAAGTCCAGAAAATTAGGTTTGACTTTTGCCAGTAGATTTTAGCTGTGCCTGTAACTTTTCTGCCTTGACCTGAAGGAATGTGACACACTCATGTATCACAAAAGAACCATGGCTTTAGACAATAGCTGCAAGGCACTTTGAACACAAGAAGTTGTATCTGAGAGCAAAGGATACAGAGATGTTTGTATTTATGATATATGACTCCTTTAGTAAGTTTTTTGAAAAAAAAAAAATCATTAAGACTCATTTCTTTATTTACATATATCTTCTCCCTTGTAAGACCTTAATGAGAAGGCACAGACAGAAAAAAAGTAATTTTACCCATGAAAAAGACAAGAAAGTGGTGCTCAAAAGTGTGTAGCAAAACAACCTTACTTCATAAAGAGTGAGCTAAAGAGGAAGACAAAAAAGGACATCTGAAAGAATAATGCACAACACTAACCAACAAGGCTGGAGTCAGTGGGCACCTGGCAGGTAGCAGAGGGTCTTCCCATGGTATCCTCCCTGTGGATCTCAATGTGTGGTAACCAGCATCCTCTTATCTCATGGGGTCTCAGGCAAGGAATGGGAATGTCACTGTTACAGGTCTCAAGTGAGGCTGATCCGTGCGGTGCATCCAGCTGTTCCCCCCCGTCACTCTGTAGACAACCTATTCTGTCAAAGCTGCACTGAGGCAGCTGTGGTAGGTGTTTGGTGTTGAGCTGTCAATCCTGGCTGCTTTAATACTACTGGGTATTCCATTATAACCCCTTCATCTGGTCCTCACCTTCCCTTGTTAGCAAACCGACATTTCTAACACTAAAGTCAAATACACTCTGAATGCTTCCTGTGAGCAATTATAAGAATAAAAAAAATCATTTTCCATCACAGAGCTACTTACTGCTCAGAGTAGAGCTCTTCTGTAAACTACTGGTTTTCTTTATTTTGTTACAAGTTGCTTTTAACATACCTACCCAGCACATATTTCACAAAGAAGAAAAATCTGTGCAGAGCAGTTGGATACAACACTCTTGTAATGTTCCCATATACTCTCTCTCCTTGCTGTGAGGTAGAGAATGCCAGAACAGAAATTTTATTTTATTTATTTATTCAACACATAGGAGACACTTTCACAGCAATGGTATCAGTAACTTCCCCTGGACTTGCATGCCAACAGCATCTCTGCTGTCATGTGAGCAGGTGATGCTGAGGAAGAGGTGGGACAGGAACCAGGTGTGTTCAGTACTGGACTACTCTTCTGCTTGCAAACCACTTCTGTTTATATGAGAAGAGAGGATTTTGAATGTTAAATATTGAAAACTGTATTTTCTTCCATATAACTTGTCAGAGATAGTGAGGACCCAAATTCACCAATGTGCTTTCCAGTCAGCCTGGGCCTACCCCACTGCTGGGTGTCCTGAGTTCCTCATAATGTGGGACCCTCCAGATCACATTCCTTTCTTCTGAGCCACCTCCTCCAGCAGCAGGACCAGTGTGACAGTAGCAAGTCCTCACTGGAAGCCACCTGCCAGGGAGGCAGGATCAGGCCAGCATCACAGAAGGAGCAGTTCACAACCTGGACACCTCTTTAGGCAGCCCTGTGCCTTGCCGGTTCATGCCATATGGCAAATCACTCTTCACTTCATTAAGCAGGGTCTGTACCTAAAACTCTCTTCGGGGGGGGGACTTCACCTTCAGGTGTGGGCATAGACCTGAGATAAAACAATGACCCACTTCTCACCTAGGGTGCTGCATGTCTGGTCCTGTCCCTGCAAGTGGGGGGCTTAATACCTGCAAAAAGCCCCCACCGAAGTGCATTAGTGACAGAATGAGAGAACATAAGCTACACCAGGAGAGGTTTAGGTTGGAAATAAGGAAGAATTCCTTGGCAGAAGGGGTGATAAGGCACAGGTGTGGACTGCCCAGGGAGGCGGTGGATGTCATCCATACCTGTTTAGGGACAGACTGGACGTGGCACTGAGCACCCTGGTCGTTGTCAAGGTGGTGTTTGGCCACTGGCTGGACTCGATGACCTCAGAGCTCTTTTCCGACCTGGGTGTTTCTGTGGCTTCGTTCGAGTTCACCGCACTTAAAAGCCCTTCATAGGCTTTTACCCTCTGACTTGTTTGCTCTTCCATAGCCCTTGGCAAGGACCCGTCAGTTTATCTTTTTCACACTCACTGCTGGGACCACACCAGCCGGTTCACACGGGGGCTGTCCCGAACCCGGGGGGCGGCGGGGGCAGCAGAGGGGCCCCCGCGCCTCGGTGCTCTGGGGCTGGGCCCGCCGGGCAGCTACCGTAGGCTCGCGGGGAAGTAATTTATTCACAACCACCCGAATAGGGGCTGGTTCCCGGGGCCGATTCTCTGTCCCCTGGGCCGGTTCCCTGGTCCCGGGGCCGGAGGGACGCGGTGTGCGCCGGAAATAGCGCTCCGCCGCGCCCGGAACTCGACGCGCAGCCGCCGCGCCCGGAACTCGGCGAGCAGCTGCTGTTTCCGGGAGAGCTGTGGAACGGGCCGGTCGGCCAGAGCCCACGTGGAGCGGGCGGCGGGACCGGAGCGGGTCCGGCTCGGGCTGACCCGACGGTGGTGTGGGTGAGACACTGGGGCGTGGGTGGGGGTCGGCACTGCACAGGGCAGGTGTTCGGTGGCGGCTCGTGGGCAGCGGTCCCGCGGGAGGACCCTCTCCAGCCCTCAGGGTCCGCGGTGTACGCGGCATCCCCGTGCCGCGGGTGCGGGCCGTGCCCTTCGTCCGCCGCCGCTCCGGGGCACTGCGGCCTGCCCGGAGCCTCGCGGTCCGGGCGCGCAAGGGGCCCGGTGCTGCCGTGCCCTCTCTCGAGGCCGCGCAGTGCGAGAACGAGCTCCTTTTCCGAGCTGGTCAGCTGGTGTTGGCACGGTNGTGTGTTCTGTGTGCTCACTGCCTTCTCTTCCTATGCCAGCTGAGCCCAGAACCGCAGAGAGATTGTAAACAACTGTTGGAAGAGCGAGATGGAGGAAAAAGAGAAGAAGAAGCATCGTGCGAAGCACAGCGGGCCAAAGGCAGAGAAGAAAAGGAAGCGTTATCTTAACGACCTGGGAATAGGAGATGAGCAGGATGCACGGAAGAGAAACCCCAAAGCCTTTACGGTGCAGTCCGCTGTGCGGATGGCCAGGACCTTCCATCGGTAGGAAGTGGGAATTGGTAATAGAGCATGCAGAGTTGTTGGCTGGGGTTGCTTTGTCTAGAATGCTTTTTAGAGTGTGATTTTCACTGGTGCGTCTGCATAGCTTCCATCATTCACCAGGTTGCGTTGTAGTCTGTGCCTGTGTTAGAAGTGTGATGCTTTCTGCATCCATGTTATGTGGTACAACTGTGGTGATCAGTGGGAAAAAAAAGTATAGCTCCTTAGACTCCGTGGGAGTTCCACGTATATATAAGTATCTGGGCTGAGGGTGAACCTTTGTGTCCAAGCTTTTGCAAATGCTGAAGGCTTTCAAAGAATAAATATTGCTGTTTATTATGTTCCTATATTTATTTGTTACAAATTGCTTCTCAGAACTCAGGATTTGAAGACTAAAAAACATCACATTCCTGTGGTTGATCGCACTCCGTTGGAGCCACCTCCAGTGGTGGTGGTTGTAGTTGGTCCTCCCAAGGTTGGGAAAAGCACTGTGATAAAATGTCTCATTAAGAACTTCACAAGGCAAAAGCTGGTTGAAATCCGGGGTCCTGTTACAATTGTTTCAGGTGAGAACAAAGAAATGGAAGTGCTTATTTTGGACTCCTTATTTGTCTTTCTTTTAGAGCTGGGATGTGTTCGTGTTCTCATAATTTTTTGGTCCTTTTGAAAAAATAATTTGGATGTTTGATCAGGCATACTTACAGCAGAGGAAGAGTGAGGTTTAGGCTTTTGGGGGACTTGTCCGTCTAAGCTTGATTTTCATTCTTCTGGCATCCCAATTCTCTTTTTGTTTTTTTTTGGTATTTGTTTCTACCTTTCTTTTTTCCCAGTTTCTTCCACTCCCCAAACCTTTCACAACTGTTCCTTTTCTACTGGGTTCTGTTTTCCCTTTTGAACTGTTTTTCTCTGGCTTCATCTTAACCTTTGAGTTCCAAAGATCCCTCAGGAATGTGACCTGACAAGAAAACACTACTGATTGGTTTACTTCCTCTGTTTCAGTTTTTGATTCAGAATTCTGTTTTCAGGCAAAAAACGCAGGCTAACTATTATTGAATGTGGATGTGACATCAACACCATGATTGACCTGGCTAAAGTAGCTGATTTGGTAAGTTAGTATTGCCACGTGATTTCTACTATAATTATATTGAAAATACTGCTTTTGACTGGACTGCACCAATGTCTGATTTCTCTACCCATTGTTATTAAAAGCAAAACTTTTTGGTTTCAGAGGAATGAGACTTAACCTTGTTGACACACCTAATACTCTGGAACAACTCCTAGGGCTTTCCTTGTCCTGGGGGCAGGGGAAAATAAAGTGTGTGTGGTGATGGGGAGGATGTGAAAGAAGGGGGATGCAACTGAAGTTCATTGCTAATGCAACTGTTGAACTTTTTAATGGAAGATCTTATAATAAGCCAAGGTGATACAGTGACTTTTCATTAAGGGATTTGGTTAAACCATATAAATCTGAAAATTATTTTTAGTCAAGAAGTTTTCAAGTAATGTCTTAAGCAATATGTGTTAGTTTACTAGTTGTTTTGGGTTTTTTTAATGCACTCCGATGTCCCCATATTTAAAGATCATTGTGTGGCAAAACAAATTATTTCAGTGCAGTGTGGTCACCATTGTAATTTGCTTGTAACTTTTGGGTCAGGGGTTTACATGAACTGATCTAGGGAATCCAGTGCATGATCCTTAGAACTTTACTTTACATGTGCATTTGGAGTATATTATTCATAGCTGATTAGCATTTGGGATCCTTGTCTAAGTATTAACTATATAAACATCTAAATACACGTGCACTGATCTAGATATTGTTCTACTTGCATGTTTTCTGCCTGAGTAAGGGTAATGCATTAATGCAAATGCAAAATCTTTCTGTTAGTAGATGTGATGGATATTTGAGATTCTGTGTGCTCATGGAGATGCTGAGACTCTATTTGGCTTTATTGTTTGGGGGCTGAGATTATGTAACTGCTTGAAGACCTCTGTTGTCAGTTCCCCCGTTTTAAGTTCTTTATTGTTGAAACCCTGATACGACTTTGCTTCATGTGATTGTTGCCTGCTGTTTTCCTGTGTCAGTGCATTTTAGTGATTGTCCTGTGCATTTTAGTGATGCCTAGCAGTAATTGCAAGGTGTGAAGTAAGTTTGTCTCATTTTACCAAAAGACTTGTTCTTAAAGGCATTGGTGCATCCAAGAATTTAGTTAATTTTCTGAGATGTTTCTGAAAATATTGGAAAATACTCCATTTTGCATATTTTAAATTTGCCAAGCAAACACTTCTTCAAATCTTATTATAGTACTGTATGTTATTGCATTCTTGGAGCAGCCATATTCTTCTATAGTTTTTTTCAGAGACAATGAGCAAGTCAAGTCTATATAAAGGAGATTTGAATGACTGGAAGAAGAGATTTGGTTTCCTAAGCCCCACTGACTTCTAAAGCAACAAAGATCCATACTTTAATTAAAAAACCAAAGTGGGTTTTCAGCTTATATGACAATAAAATACAAAAGCTTTTGCAAAATTTTGGTTCCAGGAAGCTTATGACTTTAAAGGTGTGGTCTTTGAAATTAGCTCATGTGGTCCCTATGGAATTTCTATAGTGAATGTGAATGTTGTGTTTTCAGGTTCTAATGCTAATTGATGCCAGCTTTGGATTTGAGATGGAAACATTTGAATTCCTGAACATTTGTCAGGTACATGGATTTCCCAAAATTATGGGAGTTCTTACCCACTTGGATACATTCAAGAACAACAAACAGTTAAAGAAGACTAAAAAGAAGTTAAAGCACAGATTCTGGACTGAAGTGTACCCGGTATGACATTTAACATTAATTTTTTTCATATATTTTGCTTTCTGGAAGCTAAATTAGAAGCAGGGCAATACTTAAGGGTTTATTATGTTCTTACATCTTTTAAATAATACCTTTTAAATAAGTGAACAGTGTTGGTGTTGTATCAGATTGTCTCTGCAATTTCCAACTGTGATTTACAAATTAGAATAGTATTATCTTCTTTTTTTTTTTTTGTGTTAGGTATTAAATTGATGTCTAACGTTTTTATGCCTTTTTAATGTGTTTAGGGTGCTAAGTTGTTTTATTTGTCTGGGATGGTTCACGGAGAATATCAAAAGCAGGAAATTCACAACTTGGGGCGTTTTATCTCGGTTATGAAATTCCGACCTCTTACTTGGCAGACATCTCACCCGTATGTTCTCGCAGACAGGTGTGTGCTTTTTCCTCTCTTCTTCAGCCTCAGTGCAGGTAGCACCTGCTGTTTGAAAAAGCTGAAATGTTAGACCTCAGCTCTGTGGGTGAATGGGTGTTTAGTGTTACCTTGGTGGCTTTGGGAAGTGAAAGCCTCCTCTACAGGTTTGTGCCATTAGCTTTAGCAATTCAGTTTTCACTTGTGTCAGACCATGTATATATCTCTGGTATGTTCTAAATACTTTTGAAACACAGAAACAAAAATTAAAATAATCCTATTTGTTGATGATTATATTGAATGTGTGTGGAATATACCTTCTGCTCTATCTCCATTTGTGGTATTTGATTCACAGTCTGTTTGGAACATGAAACTAATCTTTGATGGTGGCTGTGCCTATTTGGGACATTACTTCACCTTTCATGTTCTATTACCAGAATGCTTACAATTATGACTAAACTCCCACAAGAATCCAAGGTGCCTAGAACAAGCCTCTTTCAAAGCTCTAATTCTTTTGGAAAAATTGTCAGAGAAGTGAATAAGCATCATAAAAAAGTCATGAAAAAGTCCTGCAAAATGCACAAAGCGAAAAGAGGGAAAACACACACACACAAAATTCTGTGGTTTTCCAGTCACCTTGTTTTAGACTGTGTAACTGTTACACAGTTATTATGGTTGTTGGGTCAGTTTACAGCTGATCTGCAGGCAGGACGCCTGTCCCATTCTTTTCCTTGGCTGTGTGTTTGTGTTCGCTCCCTTTTGCAGTGTTGGAAGGAGCTTCCCCCTCATCTGCCTGCAAACAGTCTTTTTCTGTGGTAGCTTTTGTGTTGCTCACTGCCATTATCAGGGAAAAGAAGATATTATGTGACTGCAGGGAATGTGACATTCAGCTGTTTGCCCTCTAATGGCAAAATTAACTTGAGGAGGGTTGTGTGGGCAAAGTATATAAACGGTAGTTAAAATGTGCTAAGAAAGCAGTGCATGTTTAATGAAATGTCAGTAAATCTTCTGGAAATATATTGTTGAACACGATCATAAAACTTTTAAAATACAATTTTGGAAAGTTTTTGGAAGATCTTTGTCCACTGATTTTTTTTTTTTTTTGTATGATCATTCTATTTTGATTACTGGAGAGCATGCAGTGGCAGCAGTGTTGCTACAGTTCTCTTTTCTTAAATTACCTTTTTTCAAAAGTTACTGTTGAGACTGCTGGATATTTTAACTGTCATTTTGAATGTTGGGTAGAATGGAAGAGTTGACAAACCCAGAAGATGTACGAATCAATCCCAAATGTGACAGGAAGATATCACTTTATGGATATTTGAGAGGAGCACACCTGAAAAACAAAAGTCAAATTCATATGCCGGGTAATTTTTCAGATTCTTAAAGCTCTTTCTATACTGTTCTATGAATAACAACATGAAATGATTTATATCCCTAAAATGTATGTTGAAAAGTAGATTCTCCACATTTCCAAATATATGTTATGCTCTTGGAAATTTTTTTTCATAATACAAATTTTTGTGAAAATAAATCTTGTAATTAGCTTTGCTTTTAATTGTGCAGTTTTGTTGCAGTGTTAAACACAATATTCTCAGTGTTTAAAGTTTTTTCAAAGGTGTTTCACTTTAAAAGGTTCCTTGAAGTGCAAAACATACAAGCTCTAATAATGAAAAATAAATTTCTCGTGCTCTTTGAATAATTTGATGTTTTAAGTGAATGATTTAAAAAGAAATGATTTAAAAGTTTAGATTAAGAAATATTTCAATGTAAATTTACAGACCTACTCAGAAAAGGGAGTTGCTGGTTTTCTCATTTAAAAACAAGGAACCAAACAAACCCAAAGCTTGGCAGGATTCTGGCAAATTTATGTATGCTTCTGTAAGTTCACTGGTAAGGCAGAAGAATGGGATGTTTGGTACAGAGCTTGCTATTGATAAATTACTGAATGCCACAATGTTTTTGTTTTGGTTTGTTGGTTTTTGTTTTTTTTGTTTTTTTTTTAATCTCTTTGTGATGAATTGCAAACATTTCAGAATTAAAACTTTGTGCAAACCTTTTTGCTTCCTTTGTCTGTCACCCCAGGTGTTGGAGACTTTACTGTCAGTGATGTGAGTTTCCTACCAGACCCCTGTGCACTCCCTGAGCAGCAGAAGAAACGTTCTTTAAATGAGAAAGAGAAACTTGTCTATGCCCCTCTTTCAGGAGTTGGGGGCATTGTATATGATAAAGATGCTGTTTATATTGACCTTGGTGGAAGCCATGCTCATGAAAAAGAAGAGGTAAGAGAATGCTGGTGGTGACTTAAATTCTTCTGCAAAATGTAGTTTTTATCCTTAGAGTCAAAATAAGTGTCTAAAAATAAGCTCCTTTAAAATAATAAATCCTTATCTTGCCCATAGTGGGTAATTACTGTTTTTCTCGTCCAAGGATTGCAGAGAAGGGATATTTCAATTATCTGCTATTGTGCAAAACATTTGGAAGATGAGTTAATAATAGGTGCTGAAGTTTGTGTAATAACTTTCCAAACATTGACGTGAGATGTATGAAAACTCCTGGTACTGCGATATTATCACCCAGGGCATGGTGACTGTGGGAGAACACTTACAGGGTTTGACTGGTCAAAGGGAGAGATGGCAAACATTTACCTACAAACAAATTCAATTCAGCTTTTTTTCTCTGTATTGTGCTAAATGTTAAATACCTTTGGGTCTAAGGAGATGTGTGCTTGCTGTATTTACTGTAGTGGTTGCATACTGTGAAGGAGTCCCACTTTAATTTTTCTCGGTTTGATATTGTATGTGTTCTTGAAATGTGAAGAGAGAAGGGAGACCTTGCTAGTCTCAGAAAATGTTTATTTAAAATGCTCTGCATTCTTTTCTTGCATATGCGTATTTCTGCTGGTGTAGGCAGATAGACTGGTGGCTGTTTGTTAGACATTTGTTTGTTCATTTTAATTGAGAAGTAAAAAATGTTGGTTTTCCAGGAGGAAGTGAGACCAAATCATGAACTCGTTCAGAGCCTCATCTCCACACATTCAGCCATTGATGTTAAGATGGCATCGAGCAAGGTCTCTCTCTTCATGGACTCTAGACCCTTAGGTTCAGAAGATGTAGGACAAGAGTAAGTTTTGAATGCTGAGGAGTGTTTGAGTGTGAATGAATCTCTAATTTCAGGCTCTAGTTTAGGAAATATTCTCAATAGAGCATAGTTAGTAGAATGGCATATTGTCTAATTCTTCTTCTTGTGAGACTACTCATATGCTACATGTGTATTTTGACATCAAAATAATTGGTACTAGAAAGTTTTGCAAGCAGTATAGTCCTGCCTTCCAAGAATTTCTTGCTGATATAGCCCAAGTAGCATATTTCTGTTTTTCTTCAGAGTTTTAGAGAATGTCAGTCATAGTCTTCAGTAAAATTAATTTTATAACCTATTTCCATTCCATGGAAAATGCAGAAATTTCCTGGAATTATTTATGGCTACAGCACAGGGTGTATTCTTGAATTAAGAGGCATTCTTACTTGAAGAACACCATTACCTTTCTGAATGTTCAGAATTGTTTGAGAAAAAAAAAACTGTTTGAAAAAACCCCAAACCATTGTACAATTATTGAAAAATATTGTTTCATTAAAATTTTCTTTACCATCTTACTCCAAATGTGGTCTTTGGCAAAACAGGTTTGTGATGCCAAAAGAAGAGAGACAGCTTGATTTGAAGACCGGAAGAGTACGTCGGAAGGCTGTATTTGAAGAAGAGGAGAAAGAAAATGATGATGCAGTAAGTGATGAGGAAGATGACCAAGAAGAAGAAGCCATGTCTGAGGATGGAAGTGATGGTGATGATGAAGATGATACTGAGGAAGAAAGTGATAGAGAGCTGTTAAGGGAAGAGATGACCATTAGGAGACCTAAACGTATGAAAACAGAGGTGCCCAAGGAAGAAGCTGTGAATGAACTGCCAGCATTTGCAGACAGCGATGATGATCTTGAGATGAGTTCTGAAGAAGAAGGAAAAACTGCCCATGAAGACAGTGAGATAGAGGAAGATAATGATAATGAGGAGGAGGAGGAGGAGGAGGAGGAGGGGAGGATGAACAAAGGACTTGCAAGGATGAAAGCTCAGATAGTGAATTTGAGGGTGCAAAAAAAAAAGCTGAGTCTAAGCAGTATGATATAAATAGTGTACACACAGAAACGAAATCACAAACCTCAGATCACAGTCTGAAAAGAAAAGCAGTGCTCACTACAGATTCGGGAAACTGCACAGCAGAAGAGGCGTCAGAATCTGAGGTTGAAAACTCTTCCCTTGATGAGGGCGATGGTGAAGGAGGATCACATGATGAATTAGAAGCTGAAGAGTCAAATAGTGATGGGTTTCAGCACAGTCAAGCAAAGAAAGCTCACAGTGTTAGACAGACTAAACTTCAAGCTGTAGAAGCTGAGGATGATGATGTGGAGAACCTACTGAGAGAGGAAGAGGAGTATGAAGAGAAAATAGATCTTTCTGCTGACACAATAGGTAGACTATAAATGTTCAATTTTTACAGTCCATTTTTAATTGGATCAGTTGAAACTGGTTGTTAGTAAATACTATATAATCTTGTCTCTCATATATATATGTGTATATATATATATTTATAGTTGTTAAGTGGCAAACTTTGAGTTAGAAAAGCTGGGAATATCTGCTAGTAAGCCTTTCACTTGTAATGTAGTGTGCAGGTCTGAGGTTTCCTTCCTCTAAAACAGAGATGATTCATGTTACAAACTTCATTGATTTTACATATACTTCTCTTTATAGCTGTGTGTGTAAGACAAATTATGATGCTCTGTTATATCTAGAAAGATGAAAATATTCTTGGGGGCATGTTACTAAAATGCATTAACTACTCATTGAGCACTGGAACAGGTTGCCAAGAGAAGCTGTGGAATCTCCATCTTAGGAGATACTCAAAAGCCATCTTGACATAGTGCTGAGCAACGTGCTGTAGGTGACACTGCTTGAGTAGTGGGGCTGGACAAGATGACCTCCAGAAGTCCCTTCCAATCTCAGCCTTTCTGTGAGGAAGATGTGTATCATCATAAACATAATCAAATCTGTTGCTATTGCTACTAAGTTCTTAAAATTTTGTTCTGAAGTTAGGACTTGTCATAAAAAAAAAATCAGTGATCTAATTTGTTAGCCACAATTAATGTTTCTATGTATATGTGGTGTATGAGAAAAAGAAACTGTGGGTTGTGTCTACACTCCCTAAGCCTTTTGTCATGTCCTTATTTGAATTATTTTTGTAGGTCATAATTCTTGGTTTTTTTTCAGGTGCCCTTAAGTGGAAGGAGGACCTTACACAGAAGGCAGCAGAGGCCTTTCTAAGACAGCAACGTTCAACCCCCAATCTTCGTAAACTTGTATATGGAACAGGTACAAATCTGTTTGGAAACTTGTCTTCATATATGGTTACTTTTTAGCTGTTACCAGGTTTTCAAGTCTGAATATTTGAGCACTGTCTTTTGGTGGGAGGCTTGAGGAGAGTTAGTTGACTTTTTAAGTGTAGATACTTGTAATTGAAAGAAAGACAGTTTTTTCCTTTTCCAATAAAAAGTATTTTGAGCTCATTTTCCAGACTACTCAGTTGTTACTTGTGTTTTCTGGTACAGTTATTTTCCTAAAAGATTTGAAGTTTGGTTCATTTATGTAATCATCTGGTAGATACTATGCAAATTGTGGTAATTGTGTTTTGTAAATGGATATTGTTTGTTGAATGTTTTTGGGAATTTCTGTCTCACAGTGACTGTGGAATATTCTCTTAGACATGATTTAGTATTATTGTGTCGCTAATGAGGTGTTTGCCAAGGAAAAAAATAGCTTGCTGGCTTAAAAGGAAGAGAAAATGACTATTTATGTAATTTGTCCAGTTTAATGCACAACTTTTCCTGTCATTGTATGAGTGTACAAACCTCATCATGCAAAACCAATCACAATGAGAATTTGGCTTTTGTAAACCTTCCGTGGTACAGGAGTGGGAAGATATTCTGACAGATTCTTGATTTACAGACAAGCTTAATGTCCTTCCTCTTCATAGATAATTTTGGTATTGTTCCTCTTTATGATATTGAACAAACCTCCTGAGTTGACTTACTAGGCAGTATTTATTTCAGATGATTTGGATTATGCAAATAACTGGATCAATGTACCTTTTTCTTTGGGCTTTTATAGTTAAAACTATTTTTAGTCTGCATCTTTTATTTCCTCAAACTATTGCAGGTATTGTGAAAAATAAGACAGAAGAGAAGTGGTTCAAGAATGTAATGCATGTGCTGTGGGGGAAACCATTACAGCTTATATGTTTGATTTAGTTGTAGAGGACGAGGACCATGAGAGCGAGGATGCAGATGATGAACTTGGAGGTTTGTTTCGTGTCAGCCGTCCAGACAAAGAATCCAAACAGAAGGCTAATGCTCTTGACTGCTCCAAATTTGTGATAGAAAAACCACAAGACTGGGATTTAGAAGAGGTAATACCATTGGATAATTGTTTCTGCATATGCTGTGGTGGTTATGTCCTGGCTGTGTCTCATAAAAGTACTACTGAGCTGTCCTTGAAACAGACTTTTGGGAGCTATGGCCAGAGTGTCTTATATTCTTCTGTTTGCTGTCATTAGAAGTAACAGATTGCAAGGTCTGTGCTTACAGGATGGGAAAATTACAAGAAATCAATTTAATGCTTGGCTCTCTTTATTTGGTGGATCATAGTTTGCTGTGTATTTACCAAAAAGTGAAAAGCAGAGGAATCCTGAGGGAAAATTCAGTGTAGGGTAGAGACCTTGTTAGTGTGAAGACCTTTGTGCAAGAGTTAAGTTGGTTTCATATTCCTGCTTTTGCTGAGGCATTGTGTAGTTTTGGTAATGGTGTCTTGATGTGGAGCTGCATGTGAGAATATCAGATTGTCTCAGAGGTGGTATCTCTGATGGGGAAGTGGGGAATGTATTGGAGAAGGTTTCAGTTGATGACAAGCTGTAGCTGTGCAAGGCATTGACACTATTGTTTTGCAGGTTATGAGCAGTATTCGAGACTGCTTTGTTACTGGAAAGTGGGAAGATGATAAAGATGCAGCAAAACTGTTGGAGGAAGATGGTATGTGTAAGACTTCTAAAAGTGATTTTTAAGAAAAGTGTGACTTTTCACTTATGTATGTATTTTGCCTTAGCGATGTACTTGCAATTTTTTTCAAACTATTATGTAAATTATTATACAGATATTATAATTATACATTGCTGTAAATCTCTGTACAAACAGGAGGCAAGTACCCCATTCTGAAAATTTACTTTCTGAAAAATATAGTATAATTTAAATTATGAAATGGAGTCCTTAGTCAACACTTGGATATGCCAGCTTTGAATTATGTATCCGAGTTCACCTGTTCATCCTCCATGTATATTTTATTCTTTTGGATGGTCATGGTAGAGGTAAACAATTTTTTTCTTTAATGGGAAGACAAACTTGTCATTTACGTTTGGCTGAAAAGTGAGATCTATCTTCAGATGTTCTGTAAGTGGTTTTTTTTTGTTTTGTTTTTTAAATTAGGAAATATTTAGAAAATTTTAATAATGTAGCTGTATCTTGCAACATAATTGTGATTAGACACATTTCTGTAAGCATTTGTTTTTAACCTAATCATTGTCAGCTATATTTAATTTTTTTTTTAAATTAAACAGGAGTTCAGTTGCTCTGCTGGTGTCTTGTGTCACTAGAGTGCTAACTGATGTGCTCTTGGTCCTTTAGGATGATCTAAACTTTATTGACATTTTTTAAATCATAAAGGTATTGAAAGGAAAAAGGAGGAGGCACTGGAGTTCGGCTGAGAATTTTTAACTGAAGCTCTAGAGAGGGCAGAACAGACTTATAAAACTGTTGATGGGAAGAAAAAATATTTGTACTGAAGCTAATTTACAGAGCAGTACTGAGAAATGCACAAGACTGAAAATATGAGAAATGGTATGGAACAACACAGCGGGCTGGTTAACTAACAGTCAGATTTCTTGGGTGCTTTTTGTTGCAGAAGAACTATATGGAGACTTTGAAGATCTTGAAACTGGTGTTGTGCACAAAGGAAAGGGTGCTGCTGAAGGAGATGAGGTCTGACCTGCATTTTTATGTTCTTTAGCAATATACAGGTGTATGAGTTTCTGATCAAGTGATAGGCATCCTATGTAATAATTTCAGTTTTCTTAGAATCAATAGGAAAGAAACCAATGGTAACAAGGAAGAAAGGATGAGTATTACCAACTTTGGAACTTATAAATATCTAAAATGGCAAGTTTCTAGGGTGAATCTGAATTGTTGTTTAAAGTTAATTATGTAGGAGAAGTCAGCTCACTTATTTAACAGTAGGTGTCAGGCTTAATCAAGAACTGGAGGATCCAGAGGCATGAGAGAAGTATTTTAAAACCAAATGTAATCATAAGTGTTTGTACTATGTCATTTCATCTGATGCAGAAGATTATAGCACTCTGTTTAAACACAAAAGTGTGGGAACCTGACACAATTTCCTAGTCATTCCTCTTATCTGCATAAAGGACGCTTGTGGAAGCAATTTTATACTGTGGCTTGGATGTCTTCCAAGAACAGAGCTATAGTTGTCTGTGACAATACAAACTGAAAAATCAATTTTTTTTTTTGACTGAGCAACTTGATGGCTTTGCATTTCATTGTAAAATTAAGTGTAATGGCATAATTTTGGCAGTTTTCAAATGGTCTGTGAACAAACTTCCTCCTCTCTAACCTCTAGAGAGCTACCTTCCAGCACAGTATTACTCAGTGCTATCAACAATTTTTTTTTTTTCTCTTGCGTTATGTATGCTTATATTGGCTGTAGAATAAGAGGTAGGTCAGTTCTAGGGTCTGTTCCCTTATGTTAAAATGAATGGTAAGTAAAAAAATTTTTCTCAGTGAAAAGGGATACAATTAGATCATGACATCTTTTCATCACTGCTGAAGTTATGTCTCCTTGTATGAATAGCTTACAAATTTCTGTCTCAAATGGTAATATTTTTCAAGTACCTAATAATTTGCATTATGAAAAACCATTGCTTAATAATGTAGATTTAACTGTTGACCAGAATGATCTGAATCATTTTATATGTGTGACAACTTACTGTCGTTTAGTCTGGAAGTGAAGAAGAGGAGGAAGATGAAAAAATGTCCAAACCAGAGCCTGAGGAGGAGGAAAAGAAAAAGGAGCGCATGGACAAGAAACGGAAACTGAAAGAAATGTTTGATGCAGAGTACGATGAAGGGGATGCCACGTACTTTGATGATCTTAAAGAAGAAATGCATAAACAAGCACAGGTACAAGGTGTTAACTTGACAATTTATCTGGCTCTATGTCTTCAAAAATACCCCATCGAGTTCGCCCTCCAAAGGTTTTTTCCTGGAGACACATGTGACTCTACTTCAGAAAGTACACACAAAGAAATACTTACTAGTGGTTTTTTATGTTTGAACTTTTTGATTCTGTTAGCTGGAAAGAAAAGCCAAACAACTGAAAGCTTAATTTAAACTGAGGGCAGAATCACTGAATAAGCCAGGATATGTCATCTAAACTTCATCTATTTTAAAAGTTTGCAACTAAAAAAGGGATCCTTTTATATGTAGGAAGGTGAAAATATTTTGAATAGTAATTTGTGCCATGTCCTGGTCTTATTTTTAGTGTGATTTTTTATAATGTTATTAATGGGTAAGTACGGATAAGTATAATGGATAAGTATTAATGGATAAGGTCTGTGTGATAGTCTTTTTCGTCCAACTGTCAAGTTATTTTGAGAAAAAATAATTATGACTATTGCTCTGTACATGTAGTAGAAGTCTTCAGTGTAACTGCATCTAGAATTTGAGGTGTTGATGTTGTTCCAGGCCTTTCTTTTTTTAGATAAGAACTTACCACCTTAAAAGTAGCTTCTTTCTTTGACTGACTTGGAAGAACACTGCCTTCTATAGCTAATAACTTCAGTGTCTTCTCTGCTGGCAAAATTTTGCCCTAAATAGTCATTAAATGGATTGTTACCTTCTTGCATTAGCTTCTGTCGTAAGTGATCATAGGAGCTCTGGTATGCTGATTTACTAAGAGCACTGAAAGCATAAATAAGGACATTGCAGTAGAGGAATAAAAGACAATTTACAGCTGTTCACTTGAGGTCTGTTACAGATATACATATCAGCAATACTCCTACTGTGAGATGGAAGGGCAAGGATCTCAAAACTGAGGATGTGCAAAGGCTTCTTTTGCACATGTTAGAATAATAAACTTGAAGCAGATTTTACTGTATCTCAATACCTTGAAAAGGAAAATAAGTAGTTATTTTGCTTAAATATGGTGTCTTATTGGTATCTGGGCATCAGGAGCTAGAACAGGAGGGTGAGACTTCCTTGTTATTCACAGGGATATCTTAAAAATTTGCACAATATCTACATTCATATGGTACAGAAGAGCTTTTGATGATGCACAGTGTGCGGGTGCACAGAGATATTTTTAAGCTGCTGAGTAAGGTAGGAACTCAGCCTCCCCGTAAAGTGACACCCTGAAGATGAGGACATTATCTGTAAAAGGTACTTGAGCTCCTTAAATAAAAAATGTACTTTTGACAGCTGTATTTTTAAAACTCAAAGTAATCGTTATGAAAGGTATAACAGAAGTCAGTCATTTGCTTCTCTTGGGTACTGTCTTTCAAGCAGACTAACAGGCCCTCTTGGGATTTCAAATTGGAAGGATATCATGGTGGCAGAGATCTTGCTCTGAATAAAAAGTTGCAAAATGTATCAGATCTTTCCCAAAAAGATTTATATAAATGTTAGTGTGTTTTAAATAGAACTGGCACTTCATGAACAAGTTGTTAATACTGAAATTTTGTGAAACACATGGTGACTTTCTCTTTGTCACATAGCTTAATCGAGCAGAATTTGAAGATCAAGACGATGAGACCAGAGTGCAGTATGAGGGCTTCCGGCCTGGGATGTATGTTCGAATAGAGATTGAGAATGTGCCATGTGAATTTGTCTTGAATTTTGACCCTCATTATCCTGTTATCCTGGGTGGTTTAGGCAACAGTGAAGGAAATGTTGGATATGTACAGGTATGTAGCCAAAGATGTGAGTGCATTTTGTATCAAGACAGGTGTTCTTCAGAGTTACTATTTTCTGTTTATTAAAAATACAGTAAACACTGAGAGAAACTTTGATCTGTGTCTCTCAAATAGGGGATTTGCTTTTGACACAGACTGTAACTCTACAGTAGCAGATACTGGATTTTTACAAGCTTAATTGGATACCTGGAAAAGGTTATTGTTGTCTAATGTTAATCTGCAGAGGTGTCTCAGGACTAAGATCTGATACTGTGATTAGTGTTCATCTACAGATGACTGATACTATGATTGTTAAATTGCAAACATAAATTGTACTCTGAGCTTCATGGTCTATATATAAGTGACTATATTAGGACTATGTAAATCACTATAAGTGACTATATAGTTATTAGGATATTTATAGATACATGTTTTAATACAGTAATTCCTTATATGCATACAAACAGGACTTCAAAGTGAGTGAAGTACTAATTTATCTTTCCAGTCAACCCAATGTTAATAAGAATGTTTGAAGATAGAAAGCCTACTGAATAAAAAATTCTAGTGTAGATAGAAGTTGCTTTCAGTGATTGCTGAAAATGAAGGCTTGAATTTCAGAATTCGTGTTGCTATCGTGTAATAGCATTGTTCATCTTTTCTTCTAATTAGTTGCGCCTGAAGAAGCACCGATGGTATAAGAAGATACTGAAGACACGTGATCCCTTAATCCTCTCATTAGGGTGGAGGCGTTTCCAGACGATCCCCATGTTCTACATTGAGGATCACAATGGGCGTCACCGGCTCCTGAAGTACACACCAGAACACATGCACTGTGGGGCAGCGTTCTGGGGTGAGGGCATTCTGCAGTTACTATCCTGTGCCACTTAATCATTGTAAATGTCTCGAGCTTACAGGATGTATCAGGAAATACAGCCAGTAGCTTTTGGAATGGGAAGTCTTTAAATTTCCCCATGGAACATAAAATGACACCAAATAGTATGGGAAAATAGGCAGTTGCCTAATATTTGTGAGTTATTTGAATGATTACTGGATTATTTGGCTTTTAATCAAATTCTGAGCGTTCTCCTAAGTTGTATCATATCAAAGAGGATCCTGAATTGTTGGCTGTGTGCAGAGAGACACTTGCTCAGATTCTGGGACCAGCCATTACATGAGTAACTTTGTGTTAATCATTCCTTTAACTTCCATGGGGCTTTGTATGTAGGTAATACTTTGAATGCTTTAAACTCTTCTTAGGTTTTATTTATTGAGAATATTTGACATGTATTTCTAAACTTTCTGATTTTAGAGTCTAGATGTTGTGTAATAAAGCTTTTCAGCAGTTTTTAAATTTAATTTTCTTGTAGGGCCCATCACTCCTCAGGGGACAGGATTTTTGGCAGTTCAGTCTGTCAGTGGCACAACGGTACGTTTGTTATCACAAAATGTTTGTTACTGCTTTCAGTGGGTATTTGGGTAAAATACATAGACTTGGGGAAGAAGATTTACATATGGTAAAGCAGTGTAGTTGTAGGAACTGAGAAAGTACGTGGACTCAAGCTTTTGAAAAGTCTGTTTGATAAGATGGGACACTATGGAGAGGGTTTTTTTAAACAATTTTCATCTGCTACACTGAAAGTAAGAAACATTGCTTTATTATTTTCTGTAGAAGGATTTATATCTACTTGGTTTTCAAGTATAATGTTTAAAAAGTTTGTCCTCAGTGGGATTTCTTTGCATCCTGTGAAAATGTTTGTAGATACCTGAATAAAGCTTGTGAGGGACTTCCTAAGAGACCATGTACTCAATAGATCAAGGGATAGTGGCCTCAAACTGGAAGAGAGTAGGTTTGGATTAGAATTTAGGAAGAAATCATTTACTCTGAGGGTGGTGAGACATTAGCGCAGGTTGCCCAGAGAATGTGTGCCTGCCCCATCCCTGCAAGTGTTCAACACCAGATTGGATGGGGCCCTGAGCAACCTGATCTAATAGAAGGTATCCCTGCCCATGGCAGAGCTGTTGAAACTGTAGATGATTGTTAAGGTCCCTTCAAACCCAAACTATTCTGTAATTACAATTTAAATAGTGTTAAAGCAGTATTTGTCAGGTACAATCTCTGTTGCATATATGTTACTTAAAGGTAGATGTTTGCAGGCAATGTATAACAAAAGCTTTGCATGGCATTGTAATGAGCTTGACAGTAATCAGTGGTGATTATTATCTCCTTCCTAAAATATGCTTTGTCCTATTGCACAGCCATCATGTTATATGTATTAAAAGGCTGGTTTTGCCGTGTGTCCACAGCATAATCTAGTGATTTAGAGCAGTGTGTAAAGGACTTCCCCTTTGAGACTTTCTACCTGAGTAAGATTCTGTTTCATGAAGAGAACACAGTGAGATAGATAACAAGGATTCTTAGATTGCTTCCAAGGTAATTAGAATGGCAGTTCTGAAAATCTCATTAGTGAATGGTAGGAATGTTATGTCAGCAGCACCTCAACTAGTCTGTACTAGTCAATTTGTATTTTTCATGCTGCTGGACTCCTGTAAAGGTTAGAAATTCTGAACTCTTAAAAGCAGTTAAATATGGAGTGCACGTCCCCTACAATGTCCTTTTCTCTAAGCTGCAGAGATACTCATTTGAGGGGTGGACTGTTTAGTTGATGAGGAGTTGGTTGAATGGCTGTATCTGGAGGTTAGTGGTCAACAGCTCAGTTTCCTGATGCACAACAGTGACAAATGGTGTCCCTCAGGGGTCTGTGCTGGGATTTGCACTGTTTGATGTCTTCATCAGTGACATAGACAGAGGGATTGAGTGTACTCTCAGTGAGTTTGCAGCTAACACCAAGCTGAGTGGTATAGTTGACATGCCAAAGGGATGGAATGCCATCCAGAGGGGGCTTGAGAAATGGTCCTATGGGAACCTTGTAAGGTTCAACAAGGCCAAGTGCAACGTCCTGCACCTGAGTTGGTGCAACTCCCGGTGTCCATACAGTCTGGAGGATGAAGGAATTGAGAGCAGCCCTGCTGAGTGTGTTGGTGGATAAAAAGCTGGACATGAGCTGGAAATGTGCACTTGGAGCCCCAGAAGGCCAGCTGCACGCTGGGCCCCATCAAAAGCAGTGTGACCAACAGGCCAAGGGAGGTGATTCTCCCTTTCTGTTGTGCTGTCATGAGACCCCACCTGGAGCACTGCATCCAGCTTTGGGGCCCTCAGTACAGGAAAGACAGGGACTTCTTGGGGCCAGTGCAGAGGAGGGGCCACCAAGATGACTGAAGGGATGGAGTACCTCTCCTCCGTGGACAGGCTGAGAGAATTGGGGTTGTGCATCACAAAGAAGAGAAGGCTCTGGGGAGATCTCATTGCATTACCTAAAGGGGGATTATAAGAAAGATAGGGGTAAACTTCTTAGCAGGGTCTGTTGTGATAGAGCAAGGGGGAATTGCTTTAAACTAAGAGGGTTGATTTATACTAGATCCAGGGAAGAAGTTTTTTATAACAAGCGTGGTTAAACACTGGAATAGGTTCACCAGAGAGGTGGTGGATACCCCATCCATTCAGTGTCAGATTGGAAGGGCTCTGAGCAACCTGATTTAATGGAAGATGTCCCTGCTTATTGCAGAGGTGTTTCACTACGTGATCTTTAAAGATTATCTAGGTGACCTTCCAATTCCAACTATTTTATGATTTTTTGATTCTAAATGGTTTCTTCACTTTGTGATAAATATACGCTCAGCAGTATCTTTCATCTCTGCATGTTTCAGCCTGACTTCCGGATTGCTGCCACAGGAGTTGTGCTCGATTTAGATAAATCTATAACTATTGTAAAGAAATTAAAGCTGACCGGTTTTCCATTCAAAATTTATAAGAACACTTGTTTTATTAAGGTAGGTATGTATACTGCAAAACCACATGTACTGATGTTAGAAAGGAATGAAACTGGGATTGTCTTTCCCGAGGCAGAAGTTCTCCATTATTGTTGCATGCTGTTCTGTATTTCAGTAGCTGCTTGTGTTTTTTTGAGCACTCTTCTGTGTGATCTCTAAAGATACTGATGATTAGCCAAGCAATATGAATTATTGTGAACCAAACAAAAATTCTGCGACAGTCACCTGGTTCACATTCAAATTGATTTATTTTTTTTCCTTCCCACCCCCTGCTTCATTCCTAAAACCCACCGATTAGCTTCCCACAGTGTCAGATTCCTCTGGAGGATGTGAACCTGTGCCTGGTGTTATTCAGGCAGTTTGCTCCCACTAAATTTCAGCTCTGGAATGAAAGATGAATTCTAGCAGTGCTTAAGACTTCTCAGGTACAGTTACAAAAGTGTTTGGGTAGGAAGTGTTGCAGAAATGGATGTTCATTGCCCTCCCAGCTGTCCTTGGGCTTTCAGGCTTAGGAAGAGGTTAGGTTGTTCTTCATTTGGGGCAGCAAGTAACTAAACTGTGAACCCAACAGTGAAGCACTCAAGTATTCACACTAGGCATAGACAGATTTTTTTTTTCTTGATTTCCTTGTGGTTTGTGAAGAAAGCACAAACCTTTGAGAGCTGTATTGTATTAGAGTCTCACAGCTAGCAACTTCAGGTAGCTTGCTTGCTTTTAAGTTATTATGTGTGCCAGGAAGTTACTATAAAGAACTGTAAAGCTTCTCCTAGATGTGTTCTGGTTTAGAATTTTAGGTGTATGTATTTAATGCTTAGAAACCTTGCCTGTGATATACGACTCTAAGTAGATTACTTTCAGTAGCTTACCTTAAAGTCAGCTTGGTGTGTTTTCGGTATGATCAGCAATCTTAATCTGAAGACAATGTTATGTTCCAGTTTCTTTATAAGATATGCTTGTAGGACTTAGTTTTTGTGGCCTACATAGGTCACAGAGAAAAACTTAACATCTTGAATGATGGTGGGTAATTCACATTTTCAGGGGATGTTTAACTCTCAGTTGGAAGTGGCTAAATTTGAAGGAGCAGCAATCCGTACTGTGAGTGGTATCCGAGGACAGATCAAAAAGGCCCTCCGAACTCCTGTAGGTGCTTTCAGAGCAACATTTGAAGACAAGTTGCTGATGAGTGGTAAGTTGCACTTTCCATGTAAGTTATCACACAACTTTCATCCTTCTTCACAGATTGGAAAGCCTTGTCTCACAATTCTGGAATCTGATAATTAAGATGTGAATTCAGAGAATGTGAAATATCTGGTGAGATGCAGAATGAAATAAAAAAAAAAGCACCATTTTATGTTGGATTTCCTTCTGTTATACTCAGAAGTCATATAGATGAAAAGGTTTGAGTTGAAGACATATATCTTCAAGTGTTTTAGTGTTTTACACAGCATGATGTACCTTTCTCCTTGAACATGATGAACTGAAATTAGTGGTACAAGTGCTAGAAGGGCATTTTTCTGAAAAATCCAAAGACTGGCACTGTAGCTGCAGTTAACTTTTTTCTGTAATCTTTTGGGGAAATTATGCAGGGGATATTTATCTCCTCTGTTTGCTGAGGATCACAGTGAGGTTCAGAATATGAGTTCATGCTTATTTAGGTTTATATGACCTGTTCTCCTAAACCCATTAAAATTATGGATAGTGGAAAATAAAAGCAAATTACTTCTTTTATAGGCAGAGGAAAAGGAAATAGTTCTTTCTCAGTAATTGTACAGGCACATATACATATATGAACTCTGTTACTAGTTCTTGAATATGAGTGAATAGGATGGTATTCAGCTGCCTGCTCTTCAGGAATATGTGCCGTTCATGCCTTTATGGGGTTTTGCAGACTCCAAGTGTACAAATAGTTGCATTGCTTTTACCAAAGGTTGAAAACATTTGGTGTATATACTAAACCATATAGTAGCATGTGGTCTGTTCAGGCAGTCTTTGTGTGGATGTGAACTGCTGTTTTAGAGCCAAATAATGTTTACTTTTCTTTCAGATATTGTCTTTGTGAGGACTTGGTATCCTGTTTCTATCCCGACGTTTTATAACCCTGTAACATCCTTGCTGAAGCCAGCAGGTGAGAAAGATACTTGGAGTGGAATGAAGACAACAGGCCAGCTGAGGTATGAGCAAGGCATCAAACTGAAACAAAACAAGGATTCTCTCTATAAGGTATATATCTGTGTTGTTTTGGTTGTTGGTTTTTTTTTTTTAACTAATGATCAGATTTGCACTGTGTCTCAGACCTGTGCAAACTGAGAGCAGTGTAAATACATGTTCATACCTATGCATGTGTGATTTCATATTTTTATCTGTAAGGCACAGTCCTGGCATGAGATGGGAATAAAACAGTGGAGAGAGCAGATTGCTGTGGGTCAATGGAAGTTTGTAAAGTAATCTGCAGGGTGGAAGTCTTCTCCAGAAGCTTACTGACTCTTTTGCTGTAGGAATTGGGGTGAACATACTGTTCACAGATCAGTGCAAGGATGTTGGAAAATGGGGTTTGTGTTTTGTTTGTTCGTTTTGGTGGTTTGTTTGTTTTGGTTGTTTGTGTTTGTGGTGTTTTGTGCTTTTTTCTTCCCTGAAAGATGGAATGTAAAATGAAAGCTTTTAAAGATCAAGAGTCTTACATATGTTCTATATTCATTCTTTTAGCCTATTGTGAGGGAGAAGAGGCATTTCAATAAGCTCCACATTCCTAAAGCACTGCAGAAGGCACTGCCTTTTAAGAACAAGCCTAAGAACCTTGAGAAGAAAGGCAAGACTCCAAAAGACCAGTGGAGACCAGCTGTTATCAGGGAGCCTCATGAAAAGAAGGTAATTATCACTTATTCTGAAACAAGGACTCATGAAGGGTAAATGTGTTGTTTAAAACATTTCTAACTTTTGTTTGGCACTTGAGTCTACTGCTAGTGCTAACGACATATATGCTCCTAGTGAAAAATTATCACCTGCAATTTTTTCTGTTCCTGTTTGGCACACAGTATGTATATGGAACTGTCACTGAATGGATGGTGTCTATTTTTTAGACTAGTTGGTCACCTGAAGCCTAAATATGACTTTTGTCCTTGTCACAGCACTTGCAAGGTATTTCACTTGGATTTAGTGCTCTCATATTATGGGTGACACAAATGGGCAGCTGCAGTTTTTTATTTGACTTGTCATTGCCATGTATTATTAACACAGACAGGATTTGAAGCAAATACTCTGCTTTGAAAATTGAGAATTAGAGTGCTTGCAAAGGCAAGAAGATCCAAACTGCAGTTTAAGTGTTCTATGGTAGCAATTAGGCATAGCCTTTTAAAAGGTATCTAACCAAAATCAGAGTTCACAAAAATTAAAGCTCTGATTAACTTCCTAACAAGATAAATAATTAAACCATTTTGGAAATTGCGTAACAGGTGCAGAGATGATTAGGAACTTGCCTTGGATCTCTGATTCATTATATGTGTCTCTGCTGAGGTTAAACTGTTTCTTACTCACCAAATTGAGCTATGTATATATTGATTGTCTATTTTCTATTTTAGATATCAGCCCTACTCAGTGCTTTGAGTACAGTGAATAATTACAAGATAAGGAAAGCCAAAGTAAAACATCGGGAACAGCTTAAAGAATATCTCAAAGTTAAGCAGAAGGAGGATGAACAGAAATTGAAGAGGCAAAAGGAAGCTAAGAAAAAAGTCTACCGCATACTGGGACAAAGGGAGAAAAAGAGGCAGAAGTCAAGCTTGAAAGGATCTAGCAAGGGGGAGAAGAGTATGTAAAATTTTATCAGATTTCAGGCCAAATGAGGAAATAGGGTAGCTGTGCAATTTTCTGTTGAAGAAACAAAAAAGGCCTTGGACTACACCAGATGTGCTTTCAAGACAAGAAAGAACTGCAAATATGAGCTTGTTCACACTCTTGAATACATTTGGCAATGTATATAAATAAGATATAGAAGTATGGATTGTGGGTTTTATACATGAATATTCTGGAGGACTTTGTATTTCAGAATATTTCTATTCATACTGCATATTCTGTTTATCCAATAAAGTATTTTAATGTCAATTACAGAATATTTTTTGTTCGTGTTTTGTCTTAATACTAGTGGACTTCTGTGGGAGAATGTCTCCAAATGTGTTCCTGTCTTGGCAGTACTTTAAGCCATTTTGCCCTTGGCCAATCTTTTGTTAAAAGGTGTGAAGATCAACTGTTACTGGGTAGGAGTTTTGGAAATTCTCAATCTTCGATGTGCTGGCAAATGCCCTCAGAGTAGCTCGCTCCTGTTCTTAGATCATCAGGTCCTGCATGAAAACATTCCATTTTTTTCCAGTTTTTACTAGGTATTCAGCAGATCTTCAAAAAGTGTTCCATCCAGATCTTCTGTTACTTGGCCAGTTTTAGCACACTAAGACTGTCAGTAGATCCCTCAATGACTGCAGCTTTCTGTGGCATTGAACTCACTCTACTTAGGATGGAAAAGGTCTTTTCAGAAATGGACTGGTGAAGGAGGTGAAGAAAACAGCACAAATGTTGTGAAAACTGAAGTTTTTAATGTTGTTTAAACAGGTTTCAAAATGGCTTTTTGTTGTTTCTTGCCAACTTACTGTTTCTTCTTCCCAAAATCCCCCTGGACAACAGTTATCTGTATGAAAGAATGTCCTTGGGAAGATAAAGAGAAGTCTTCTCATTGGTCTTATTAACCCTTTTCTATTGGTTCTTAACCCTTCCCTTCTATTGGTGAGTTTTGTAAACCTTCAGAGATTTTCTATTGGTCAGTTTTTAGATTCCCCTGAAAGTTATATAAGTTCCTAGCCAGACAATAAACTCCCTCTCGCTTGTCTCCTCTCCTGTGGTCTCTGTGTGTGTCCTTGCTGGGCTCCAGGGACCCTGAGGCAGGGGGGGGCAAGGGCAGGGGGCATATCCCCCCCGGTTATGGGTAAAAACTCCCAAATCACTGTCGCAGCTTTCTGGGCAAACAGTATCAGACCTTTCCCAAATGTGTGTAGCTACTTTGTGATTTTCTGTGGGGGAAGCACAGACAGAGCAATTTGCTTCCTTTGGGGACATCTTCCTGTGTCCAGCCAGCTTGGTTGGATGAAACAGTACTACACTTAAGATGAATGGAGAGAAGAGGTAGTAGTTGGTTTCAATCCTGTTAACTGAGATTTGAAGTATTTCTTTGCATGACAGAAAGCTTTGAACAGTCATTCTATTGCAAGAGCAGAGACATGTATCTTTTATGCCGTATGTGGCATCAAGAAGTTACTGTAATATACCTATTTTTAATACTTCATCCTCAAACAGGCAGTGGGTCAGATAACATCAGTAATTTCTTGATCCCCTTCCTGAATGAGTTTACGCTTTGTCATCAAGCTGAAATTCATTATTATTACACTGCAGTAATATGTGCTGTCTCAGATGTGAGATCCCATGTGGCATCAGGCTGCCTCACACAAAAGCTTTTGGTTGAATGGGTTTGTAGACTTTTTTTGTGATTGTTTAGTATTTTGAGCTTTTCTTAATTAATCTCATAATGTTCTGTGTACTGATACTGAACTTCTAATGCATCCAACTTTGTCTATATGATATTAGGCTGACGCCTGCCTGACTCAAATTAATTTGTAGGTAATTTTTTTTTCCCTGTGAGATTCAGATGAGGTCATGTGAATATGAAAACATGATTTATGTTTGAATAATTGAAGAGTCTCTGCTGAATAGACAACTGCTGTCTTCAGAGATTTACAACAAAGCTGTTGGCATTTTGCCCCACAGAGGAGCACAGGATGGTTCACCATGACTTTGTTCTGCAGGGTTGTTTCCTTTTCTGTCATTTAATCTAAACCATCAGAGAAGTGTTTGCTATTAATCCCACTTTTATGCTGTTGTGAGCAAACTTCCACCTGAGTTGCTATTTGCATCTTCCATGTATTCACATGTGACAAGTTTTTATGAGTGCCTGAGAAGTTGCCACTGCACATTTTCTATATATATGTAATGAAAAATAATTTAGATCTAGTTTGTCCAGAGACAAAACTGGGGAGATGGTGGACTTCAGTTTTGTTTTCATTGTGGAGAGAACCACTCAGCAAATCAAGTGTGAAAATGCTTCACCTGCAAAGACTCTACAAGATACTTGTTCTGGATTATATTTATTTTTAGGGGTTTGTACTGCTTAGGTAACCTTCAGTTGGAGAGAAAATTTTGTGATTTCCCATCAGTGGGATGGGGAGCCCTGACCAGGGTATCTGCTGCCTGCATCTGGTGCAGGGATTTGCAGCACTGCAGGGATGGCGCCTGTGCTTTTGGCCTGCTTTTAGCATGGACTCTTTCGTCTGTGCCTCCTGGGACCAGGAAGGGCAGTGGTTAGTGCTGAGGGGGCCGTGCTGGGCTGAGCACTCAACACCTCCCTGACCCACAGCTGGGAGGTTCTAGGGAGAGCGAGGGCCTTGCACTGCCTAAGGAACACCCAAAGCTATTCCAACCCCCAGTGCCTGCACCCTGTCCACAGAAACATGTTTCGTGCTACTGGGGCTTGAGCAGAGGGGAGGTCAGTGCCTACCCCACGTCCCATATCCCTCACCACAACCTCTAAGTAAAACTGCTGGGTAAGAAAATAGGAACAATACTGCTCCTCCTCAGCTGCTAAACCAGCCTGAATTATTGGAGGGAATCGCTGGCAACAGTCCTGCACTGGCAGGTGGTGAAATAAGGGGCTGAACTGTTCTTATCTTGGATAAACCTAGTCAGCACTGCAGGAAGTGCAAATAATTAGTAGTTGTGTTTGTGATTAAGCCTGAGGCAAATATGAAAACCTGTAACAAAAGCAAAGTCTTTTGTACAGTGTTAAAGTTAAAAAAAAAAGTAATCTGCTGGTAGAAAGTACCATACGGGTCATCCATGTGGGGTAATACAAAATGAACTGTATGCTAAAGTATTTCACCTAGAATAATATGCTGACTAATTGCCTGTGAGCAAAGGGATTTCAACAGCAACAGTTCACCCTATAAGGTGGTAGAAATGTGTAACTTGGAAGAGAAACTGAAATTTCAAAGAAACAGGCATTAGAATTAAAAAGAGAGAGAGCTGTGAGGGGTTGATGGGCAGCCAAGAGGGCAGTTGAGTTGCTGATGTTACCCTCAGAGCTATCTGTGCAAATGGTTAGCAAAGTCTAATGCCAGGTGAAGGGCAACTGAGTGCTAGTTTTTAAATAAAACCTTTACTAGGAAGCATAAAGCTAGATGAAGAGTATTTTTCCATTTTGGGCTAACTACCCAGATTCACTTTACCAGGATTACACCTCATTCCTCCTCATTCCTCCTAACTCAGTGCTGCTTCAGTATGATTTGAAGCTGGGATTGGTGATACATGTACTGGAGCAGATGCAGTCTCTGCCCTGTCCTAGAGGCTGGGTTGTGGTGTGGGTGTCTGTCAAATGCACAGTCCAGCAGTTTACAATGTGTTTGTTGGGCATCCCCTTGCCCTGGCTCCAGTTGCTCATGTTGTGTTTGGGTCACATTGTCAGGTCACCTTGTTCTTCAGCTGTGGCAGAAACCTTCTCTCTGATTGACTTAAGAAGTTACACAAAATACATGTGAAGGTAACTGTATAATTGAGGGAGGAGGCAGAAATCATACCAGGGCTAACCAGCTTTGAGAGAATTATGTTATACTGTTTGCTATTTTTAAATGGAATTACATCTTTGTAATGGTTTGCAAATAAAAACTCTATTCACATTGTATTTCAAATTAAGTTAATGTGATATTGTGTCATAGCTATTGGATTCAATTGATATAATTCAAATAAATATGTTAGACTATAAAAATACTTTTGTGCTGTGTGTAATGCTCAGTGTTGCTTGCTTATACAAATCTAAGGCCAGACTTCATCGCTCAGACTAGGCTGTGTCTGTGCTGGGTGATGCAGCTAAATACAAAGCTCCTGTTTTTTCCACAGCCACTGTGGACCCACAGCTCTAAGTGAGTTCATTGGCGTCGGCACATGTCCATTGCCACTTCACATCAGGACTGTAATTTGTTCCTGGCCACCAACACTGCAAAGAATCTCAGTGTGTTGTAGCATTGGCACAAACTAATGCAATTAGACATATTAGATACGGGTTTCTTTGCAACCAATTTTAAACAGCGTCCTTGCTGTAACTTTAAAGGTCACTCTTGATGGAGTCTCAAATTCACAAACACCAAGCTTAATTTGTTGTCTATTTTAATGTATTGTCCTGAAGTTATTGGGTTTTGAGAACATAGAATCTATTAAGAAGCTTAATAGAGCAGCTCATTCCAATTATAAGAAATGTATTGGTGGAGAAAATGGAAATGCATGGAAGATCAATGTATTAAGCAGTTGCCTGAATGGAGGAAATAGAGGAAATAGAGGAAGATGAACTCTCTTTAGTAAAAAAAAAAATATTTGCTTCTGTACAGTACTAAAAATGTTGTGTTGCTTATATTGCAGGGAATGATAAAGCATTTCTATGCTGACTGTATAAAATCAGATAAAGAACTATTCTCAACTTTTTCTTTCATTCATTTCTTTTTCCCCAAGGTGTTGCGGGTATAATTGGATTTGTTTTGTTTTCAATTTTTATTTTTATTTCTTCCCTCTGGGTTATGTTTTCCTCTTTTGCACATTCCTAAATTCCTACGCTGGAAGACTGTTGTGTTGAAAACTTGCTGGGCAGTAAGATGATTTAGCAGTGAACCTGAGATGCGTCATGTGTGACGATGCGGTCTGGAGCAACTGGCTCTTTGGCTTTGAATTTCTGTTGCTAAATGCCAGGTTTCCAGAGTGCAAAATCAGGGTTTCAGAGTATGGCCTAAGGATTTGGATAGTGATCCCAGGTGGATGCTGCCAGTTTACTTTAGTTGGTGTCTAAAGGAAAAACCACGGGGGAGGTGCTTTTGACTCGGATCAATTCACTGCTCCAGTTTGCCATGTAGCACAGTTTGGTGTCAGCTGCTTTGGCAAAAACTCATGGAGGCAGGGAAGGGGGAAAATTCTTGAGCTAGTTTCTGGATTTACTACCTCATTAAACTGGCTGTAGCCTCTCTTGCTCAGTACAGTTACCACTGAAACACATTTGAAGAATGCTATTGTAATTATTATTTACTTGCTATTAAGGACAGGTTTCACAGAAACCATGAAACAAACTTATGTTACATAGAAATTAAAAATTAAAAGCTAGTGGAATTATGTACAGTATTATTTGTTTACTAATTTCACCTCTTGTGGTGTAAACAGGTTGCCATTTATGCCTCATTTTAAATTATCTGTGGATAATATCTGTGAAGGAGTTCCTGAGGTTTTTTTAAATAGGAGAAGACCATAGCCTGAATGTAAGCAAAACCAGGTAAAGACTGGCTAACTCAAAAGTTAACTCAAACACAAATTATACGTTTGCAGTAGTTTTTCACTTTGAATTGTCTGAACAAATATTTGTTTCGTTTCCCCATGAGAAGAACAATGCTAAATAAAAACAAAACTATGTTGCAGGAATTCTCTTTTATGCTCAAGTTTTCAGCTTCTGTTTTTAGTGTTGAATGCTCTTTCAGAAATTATCAACAGAGGCTGCAAATTTTACAAGACAGTAGACTGCTCAAAATTCAGACATCTTTGCATCATGTGATTGTTTCTAGGGCACATTGTTCATTACAGACAGTAATCAACACAGGGAACAAGATGGATTATTGAGGATCTTGATAGATGACTCTGTGTTCTGACACTGGTCATAGACTGAAAAGAAAGATTGAGATCTTTATTCCTGAAAATAATAAAACCCTGACTTTGAGAGGATTGCTTGTATGATTTAAATGAAAATCACTTTTTTGGAAGAGGATTAATTTCCAGCCTGCGGGAATGTGTGCATTTTTAAATTATTTAATCCAAATTTTCCTGCTTGTTCATCTGTTTCCAACATCCATAGTTTAAGTAATTTTAAAAAATCTAATTGCCAATGAGTTTATCCCAGAACTATATAAAGCAATTTAATTCATTTGGATTTACAAAAAGGCTTTTTACAAATTCATTACAAAAGGCCCTTCAGCAAACAAACAGATCATGAGTTTAGCCCTCCTCCGCCCATGATGTTCCATCTGTCTAGACTGTATCTATTCTAGACACATAATAACCTTTGCTCACATCCAGGAAGGAACAGACTTTCAAAAATTACTCCCAGAGTTGAACTGCATATGTTTTTGGGTAGTTTTATATTCTATAAGGTGTCCTTTCTGACAAAAATGTGGTGAAAACATACGTAGATGTGTCAGGAAGATTAAAAAAATAGTAATTTGTATTGCAGAATTCCATTTACAAATATTGGACATTGTGCTACTTGTGTTGGAGCTTTTGGTTAATGGAGGCTGGTCCCTCAGGACAGTGTGTTTTGAGACACGTAACATCTGCTATGTCTCTTCTGTCTCTTGAGAGGTGGTCTCTGCAAACACCACAAACATCAGAGCTTGGCTTAAAAGGCACCTTTCCAGAATGCAAAACTGTTTTCTACAGTTTCAGCATCAGTATTTAGGAAGGAATAGCAAACAGCTGGACACCGAGTTTTGCCTTGCCCTGATTGGGAGAACATAAAACTGCACCTGTGGCAACTTGGTTGCCCACATAGATGAGAGCCTTCCTTCTACCTGCTTTGCAGAGGTTGTGTCTGGTATTAGTATCTTCCTTGCAGACAGGCAAGAGCAAGGTCTGGTGAGGCCATAACTGTACTGATACCTCCCAAAGCCTCAGCCCTGCTCTGACTTTGCCATCCTGTCTTGTACTTGGACAGTTATGAAACAGTTACAACCTGAGGGCTGTAAAGCAGATGTTGCAATATCCCTGAGTGTGCCAGAGGCTTTACCACACATCCAGGCTGCTAGACCAATAGAGCTGGGGCTCAGAGATGGAAAAAATACAGGATATGCTGGTTCAGGTGGTTTTTTTTTAATCTTTCTGTTGAAGAACTTGCTCTTGTTGTTTATACCAGCAGCAGGACTTTTTTCCAATTCTAGCTGTACCCAAAATATGGTAAGTAACTCTGTGAAGAGGTCAGCAGCAATTTAATTCCTTCCCCATCCACAGAAGCAGAAGTTTGCAGCTGCCTGTCTCAGACCATCATTCTTGATCCTTGTTATTAATTCTGCCTGAATATAACTATGCTGTAAAATACTATTTTGCTGAGATATTAATGAGTCTGTAGGGTTTTTACACTGCAAAAAGGAATGCTCGTGTTCTCGGGGAAAAAAGTAAGGAGGACTAATGGTGAGACCTCAGAGAATCACTGCTGCTTTGGAAGCTAAATCCAAAGGACCTACTTTTCTCCCAAGAGTCAGGTTTTAATTCTGTCATTCACTTTTCTTTGTTGTTAGTTCAGTTTTCCTTTCTGTAAATTTGATGTTGGAGTGTATCTGCATGCACAAATCTGCATTGTCATGACTCTGCTGCATGTCATGTCCCTCTGTTGGAGGGACAGCATGAATCCCAGTGATGTAGCCAAACTCTAACAGCAGATGCAGAAAAGCACAAACCCTTGGGCAGTGCAGGCAGGCCTTGTCCTAAGCTGAAGCAGTTCTAAGTTCAGATATTTGGAAGGTCCCAAGGTACTTTATAAACCCTGTAGAGCGCTCTCCAAAATCTGAAACTCTGTCTCCTCTTGCTTTGAAGCCAAGAACACTTAGAGCTAATTCTCTCTTCTTTGCCCTTGCCATTGACCTCATTTATGGAGATGAAAGAAGGAAAAACAATTAGCTCACCGGGAAATTCTATTATGTGGAAGGGAGGTGGATGTTTGTTCAATACTCTTGGGTTATGGTCTCAGCTGGAAGGGCAGATTTTTGTCTCCCAGATGGAGTGATGCCTGTAAGCCCCTGAGGCTTTGCAAGTGGGAAAGATAGTGGCCCAGCCTTTCACTTCTGGAAAACTAAAATACGCCGCTTTAATCTTCTCAACAAGTGAACTGGAATATATATTGGACACATCCTGTTGTTTTAAGGGTAAAAGGGCTCATTAGGGAAATGTACCTTTATTTAACCGTGCCTAATTTTGTAAGGCAGAACACACCCCAGCCTCTTACTCTCCTAGCCCAGAAGTGATTTCTCTTTGACTTTCACAGGATTAAGTAACCTAATCCATTCAAACCTGAGATTCTTCCTTGCTCCTTCACCTTCACTTCATATGAGTCAGGGGGCCCTGAACAGGTATTGGTGCTGTGGGCTGGTGTGTGGTGTTCACTGCACAGGAGTACACCCCGTGTCATGCCGAGTGCAGCCTGTGCAACGGGCTTTCAGCTGGCATCCAAAGCAAACTCTGCTAAACTGGAGCAGGGGAAGCAGACCTGGCTGCTCTTGAGTGTTAATGTTCTCATTGGAACAAATAAGCATATATTAGGAGAGGAAAGGATGAATGGACTTTTGCCTTTGAAGCTACTCTTGCATGATTTCAATCAGTGTTTTTTTCCTAACCACAACAGAAAAATATTAATCTCATTTATAGTTTGTTATTATGAAAAGACAGATATGTCAATATTCGGGCGTTCAAGGTTTAATTTCTAGTGAGAGGCGTTGATAAGCTTTAGAAAGGTATGGATAATTTACTATAAACTTAAAAGCTTAAACTAGCACTATAGTGGTTGGGATTTCTTGAACCTCTGCTAATGTCCTCTAACATACACTTAATATTTTCATGCTACTAGTTGCCTTTTGGAAGGATAATTTGCCATACTTAGTAAAGCAATTATCTTCTTAACCTCCTATTTTCCTTCCAGCCATGGCTAATATGGAGAGTTGATATGTTTTGCATTTTTATTCTACCTCCACTCTAAGGGTCTCAATGGGTTTTACTCCTGCAAGTGTAAGAAGCCTCTAAGCTACTTTGATAGCAGAGAGATCATAAATTATCTCCTTTTGCCAAGGTGGGAAACAGAGCAATGGCATGTGAATGTCCTTTAGTATTCCTGATGCTGGATTTAGAACCTTGCAGCTGAGTCACAAAGCAGTAATTCCATACGTAATCTTTATCCTGTAAGTTAAAATGTGGGGTAGTTTTAAAAAAATAATGATTTAACTTCTTTTTGGCAGGTTTTATTCCAATTCATGTATCTTCTTATTTCCCCCCCCCCCCAATATGCTAGGGAATTTTCTAGGGTTCTGTGATCTAACAGATGAGACACAGGCTTTTCTGATTAAGAAGAGTGATAACTAATTTGCTACACCTGGTTTTGCAGGTGTTTCAGCATCAGAGCTACTCAGTGTCAGGTGGCTGCAGTTGGTCCATATAAAGGTTGAACACAGTCGTGAAAGTTGCTGCATTTGGAAGACAGTGACGGCACTAGGTAAGTAGGAATGGTCTGTTGTACTACTGATTCCTTAATGTTGCTGGAAATCTTGAAAGCTACTGGCTAGCATAAGGAAAAGACTTTGTAAGCCAAGTATGTTGTTGTTTTATTGAATTTTCTATCAGTCCTGTTACTTGCTATGTGCAGTGCCAAGGGATGGATGGATGTGCTGGGCTGATTTTTTTTAGATGGTGCTACCTGCTTAGTGTTGTGCTCTAGTATGGGATCAGCTGGTTGCTGTTCCTGGGGGTGGTGAGGACTGGAGCACCAGGTACTGTGTGCTGTGTCTCTGTAAGCACTCCTCAAGAAGCCTAGGCTTAGGCGCTTGCAGCCTCTGTCTGTTGTTCTTCAACTCTTGCCCCTGGAGTTTTTTGCTGTCAGTTTTAAAGAAGATAAATAGCAATGCCTGTGTGCAACAATAGTGGTGATTTGTTCCTGCTAAAAGTGAGGTTTCTATGGGGAATCTGGTCTCAGCCCTGGTATGACTTCCCTCTGCTCATCAACGTAGATCAGGCATGTGACCTCTCCTGCTCTACAGTTGATTATTTCATTATTGTTTGGACTTACAAAATTATCTGTCACTAAATATAGCAACAGATTCTTCCCTGGTCGGTTTCTGGAGTAGGAAACTTGTGTGTTTACTTTTGAGAAGTTCTGTTTCTTGGTCAGATGATACAGCACAACTTGCTCTCAACCCAGCAACAGCAGGGCTTTCTAAAGTGTGCTCTAGGCGTGTTTTGCTTCGTGGTCTAGCCCCAGCTGTGACCAGGAAATGGAGATGAGCTGTTATGCAAACTGGTTTGACAGGGAAAAGAAAGAGGTGGTCCATAAAGGTTATTTATGTGTTCAGCTATGAGGGTACAGTGACCATCCTCTTGTGGGGATTGATGCTCAGTGCCTCAGTTGCTGTATGCAGTGACATTAATGCAGCAAGGAGAAGATGATCTGGGCAGAAGCCTGCACGTTGTTTTGGAGTAGAGGTGCTCACTGTGGATCATGTTAAGGAGGATTATAGCTGCCTTCAATGAGCAAAATGGGCATGAAAAAGTAATTATAGTCATGGGCTGCAGTGCAGTGACAGGAGCAATGGTCAGTCAGCAGGCTAAAATGGTGTATAAGTTCTTACAGTTCTGAGTTGCAAATAAAGGTCTGATCCAGACAAGCAACCTTTCTTCAAGACTGTTTCTAGGAAATGTGGGTGACCTTGGAAACAGAAGGTCCCTCCCTCCAAGAGGGCTGCTCAGAAAGCCTTGCAGTATTGCAGAAGAGGCATTTTGCAATGCACCAGGTGGTGGGCACCAGCACAGGCTTCGATCAGTGCAATCTGGAATACCAGGTGGCATGCTGAAGCCTGGTGCCAGCACAGGCTTGCTATCATTCTTGTCATATAATTCATTGGTGATCTTGCTAATTTGAAATCCAGCCTGTGTTTTGTATTGACTTAAATATCTTCTGCCAAATGAGTGGTAGTGTGAAAATCTAGCATTAATTGTTTGTCAAGATACAGCGTAAGTAATAGTCAAAATGGGTACAACTCACTTGAAAGAAATGCTTTTCACCTTTATTTCCCTCTTCCTCCCTCCATGTTTACCCTGTCACCCTTGAGAACTACGCAAATTACTGCTCAGGTTGCTGGAGCTACTGAAATACTCTGAGTAGCAGATGACAGGTTTCCCGTCACTGCTGCATTTCTCGTGCTCTGGATCTTTTACTGGATGTCTATAGTGGCATTTCACAGTGCAGTGAGATTCAGTGACCTTTTGATGGGTCATCACCATGGGGTTCATTCTCGCTTTTCTCACAGTTGTGAAGCAAACGCTGCTGGCACAGTTTGCAGGTAAGACTGCACTGCAGATGAATCTGATATGATGGGACTGCTGCAGTCTGAATGTACAGCAATCTCTAAAGCCAGGTAACTTAAGTCTGGCTTGTGATATGGCAAAACAAGGTGAGATTTTTTTGGGTAGTTACTTTCAGTAAGTTGATTATTGTGTCTTCTTGCTACAACATTTTGTGTTTATTTCAGGGGAAAATAAATAACCTTAAAAATGTGGGTCTATCTGTGGCAGAAGTAGCACTGAATAGAAACAGTGTGAAGAAAAGAGTAGTGTTTGCAAGCTGTCAGAGAAACTTTCCTCCTGATTGATCCTCTGGGTTAGCAGAATGTGACAACCTATAGCAACAAAAGTGAACAAGCATGGAATAAAATACAAGATCTGATTAAAAATTTATTAACTTGAACTCCAAAACCTCAGAAGGGTATTTGTGTTGGGATTTTTTTCTTTTTTCTTAGTAGTGTTTCTAAACAATCTGGAGTGAATTAGGCCTCTAGAATTGGAAATTTAATTTGGGGTCATCTTTAAATGAATTCTAAAAGCATTAGACTCTGCTTGGCCAGGATCTCTGCTTTGGGCCTAAGCCCAGCATGTCATCTCCAAATCAATTCCAAGGTCCCTTTCCAGCCCAAGCGACTATTGATTATTTCTCTTCCTTTTAACAAAAAGTCATCTCCTCAGTGATCACATTATATATCTTCGTCAGTAAATCAGTGAAGGCAATTTCAGGCTGAAAGAAGCTGCGGTATGAGGAAGCACCGTGGCTTGTCTTCAGTGTGTGTGTCCCTTGGCTGGTTGTGCACTCCCAGCCAGGACACATCTTGGGCTCATGGGGCTGCAGCTCCTCAGGAGTTGTGCAAAAAGCAGCGTGTGCATGTCTTAGGCCTCTGCCCTCCCCCTTTGAGTCTGGAACCGGAGTACAATCCTGGAGAAAGGGAGCTGTAGTTTGGTGGGTTTTACTTCTGATGAGCTGGTGCTCATCAGAGGTGTTGTGGGGGAGTGTTGTATCGCCTCTGCAGTAACACACTGTGACACATGTGGCAGGAGGTTTCACTCTTGACCCAGTTGTGGTTGTTCCTCTGTTGTATTTTGACAGAAGATTGAGAATGTAAAATGGCGCTACAGTAAGGCTGGAAGATTAAAGATGCTTATATAGTATGAGTTTTTATAGGCTTAATTCAAATCTTTTAAGCAACAGTTTTGGTTTTTTTCCAGGTGAAAATACTTAGTATAAGTTGTCATTGGAATCCCATGTGAAAACAAGTAAATAAGGGATTGATGTGAATACACTTTGTGTCAAGGCATATGAAATGAGAATAAATCTCTTAAAATAAAGGCCAGGTGGCAATACAAGCCAGAGCAATGATGCCCTGTGTGCTACTAACTTTGTTAGTGCAGTTACCAATAATTACCACATCCTTAAATGACCATATTGTGCTCAGTAGTGTCAGTAAGGTCAATTCACAGTCATCGGATGAAAGAGGACACTCCAATAACTCTTAATGTGCATCAAAATGAGAAGATTGATATTGACAAGGTGACCTCAGCTCCAAAGGGGCAGTTTATTTTGAATGCCTGTAGGTTTTTTTGTTTAAGATTGACACCCTCAGTGGTATGATTTCTTGCTTTCTGTCTTTTTTTTCCCTTGTTTTGAAGGAGCATGACAGTTCATACCAGCTATTCCATATAACACAACTATAGTGTAAATAAGTAAAGACTAGTAAGATTTTATGCTGCACCCCAGTGCCCACTGTCCCCCAAGTGCCCTTTGATGGTTCTCTGGATGACCCCGGCTCTGTGTTAATGTCTGGCATGCAGTTCCGCAATTAAAATGTGGCCTGACATCAGTTCCGAATTTGTCACTCCTTCAATTTTTCATGTCCACCCAATTCATTCTCTTGTCCTCTTAACCTTCTCTGTGTTAGATAACTGTGTGTTTTATGCTTCAGTTGCCATCAGTGGAAAATTTGCTGCAATTTACTTTATAATTTCTCGTATTTTTCTCTTTTTTGTGTTGAGTTTTGTACTTAATTGATATTCTGTAAATTCTGGAACCACCAACACTCTTCTCTCTTCTCCATAATGTTTTTACTCCTAAGTAAATTGATTAAAAACTATGTTAAAATTTTGGAGGAAGAACTGCATATTCTCCTTCTTTGCCTGCAGAACACCCAGGTACATGCAAATTTGTAAGCTTAGTTAGCTAAATGTAGGCCTTGACTGTTCTCTGATTATACTGGGCAATTAGAAGTTCAGGCTTAGCAAACACTGTTGTTATCAGCAGAACAGGAAAGCATTTTAAATAAACACAGTGAACATCTCAAGGATTTGACTATTTGACAGCATTGGGTATGGAGGGAGATTATGCTATTATTGCTTAAGTAATCAATGCAACTGTTCTGAGACACATGGAGGAGAAATGGAAGTTTTGAAGTGTAGCAAACTTGTGAGAAAACGCAACTTTCAGTAGAGGGCTCTTTAACCTCAGCTTCCTCGGATGTTAAGAATACTTGTACTATATTTCCTCCCGCAGAACATAGTAAAATGTTGCAACTGTAGAAAACACTATGCACTGGGTAAAATAAACTGTACAAACAGAAGGATACTCCCTCTCACCCCACCTGCCTCCCTACCCCCCACCCCAAGCTGCTTGGTTTGTTATAACACAGCGTAAGATACACTGTAAGAGTCAAGGATGAGTATTTCTCTTTTTTTTGCTGTTTTACAAATGTGATGCAGCTCTGAAGCCATTTCTAGTGCAGGAGTTGCTGCATTTGCCTTATGTGAATGAGTGGCAAAGGAATGCTTATTAGGAGGAAAATCTAGAAATATGGCTGAAGAGCAGTAACTGTTCTCAGAGATGGGAAATGTGAGGAGGTGACTTGGCAGACCTGGAGCTGTCAGAACAGGCAGACAGACCTTCTATATTTGTTTTTTTTTCTACTCTCTTCTGTTTGATGTCACACCAAAACTGGTGATACCTGAGCAGGACCACAGGGTGGCTGGTGTTTCTTGCCTGAGTGTTGGGGCAGAAATGGTGCCTGATGTGGTATATAAAGTATAAAGGAAATGCTGTGTTTTATATTTGTTTTTCCATAAGTACCCATGTTGCTGTCTGTCCAAGTCGATAAAAATTTAGAATGAATGTTGTTACTAGTAAATAGCAGGCAAATATAATTCTTTTGTCTTGGTATATAATAATACTGTTGTGGTTTTTTTTTTTTTTTTAATATCCAGGAAATACTTTGCTTTACTAAAGCTTTTATGTCAAGAAGAAGGAGGTACTTTTTAAACTAACTTTTACTGTCTTGTCTGACTTCCTATTAGTCAAATCACTGGAGTGAAAACAGGGAATAAACTTAACCAAGAAAAAACCTTGGTACTTTGACTAACTTATTTTTGTAAGTTATTAAACTGTGCATTTGTAATATGTTTACATTGGTTTATTTTTTTTCTTAGTAAGATTTGTTCTCCCTAGAGAGTAGTAAATCTGAGGTAGAAACAGGCCAGTGTATGTTCATCTGTTGCCTCTGGGAAATGGCATTTGCAGAGCAGTGGCTGGCCTGGAGACTCAACTCCTGTGTGGGTTAAGAAGTGTGAGAACAGAGCTAAGTCAGGGACTCTAGAGTAAGCCACCTGCCTAGCAGAGGGGAAGTATTTTTTGTCAAATAGTTTGAGAAATGGCTTAGACATCAGTGAGGGGTTTTGACTTAGTAGGTTGACATTGCTGAGCCCAGTCATGCTATATGCTATCCCTGTGTAAGGAACTCTTTGTATTTAGCTGGACAATAAAGGTTTACTAAAATATTTTTTAAACTGATGTCTATTATAAACCATTTTTCAACCCCAACACCCTGTGTGATCTCTGTTGCAGCTTTTTAATTTGGACATTGAAGCAGTTTGCTTCCATGTGTTCCAGTTTTCAGTGGACTCCTGTTCTGCTCTCTGGCTTTTGAGCAAAGCTCTGGTTAAGCATCTGGGTGTGCCTGGGGACTCTTTTTCTGTATAACAGGCTGAAAGCCTCAACCGGTTTTATATATTCCTTGGAAAATGCTTGAGAGCTGGATTGCAGCTGGTTTATTATTACTGATGGTTACTTTGCTAGATTTTTGTGTGAACTGTTTTAAATCTTCCTAAATATCTCCATTACAAATGTTAACACAAATAGATGTGATACAGCTAAAATCCATGGTTTGCTGTAGGACACAGTATCAAACGTTGTCTATGATACTCAGTCATGCTGGTGATAACACATAATTTCTGCTAAAAGGTGTTTACTCATAGCAGTATTTCATTACTGAAAAGAAATTAAGATGTTGAATTTTATCTTCTATTATGAAGTCTTCTGTTGGAAGCACAAGAAAAGGGCCTTATTTTTCAGTGCAGTTCTTCAGTAACTGTTACAGTCTTACTGTGATCTCAGACTGCTTTCTTGATCTGAGGACAGAGAGGAGGAGTGCTATGACAAGGCAAATGTGTTCTCTTTCTCCCTTCTGTGTTAAGAAAGGGGGGAAATTTTGTTGATATACTTAATTTATTTATTTTTTTCTTGATTTGGTAGCTGAAGTCCCAAAGGTCTGTTTCCCTGCTACCCACCCTGCAACTGGAGAGCAGTAGGCTGTCTGGTCACTGGGGGGATACACAGTAGGTTAGCAGCATTAGTTTGCTTGTTGCTGCTCTGAACCTCTAACCTCCTGTCAGGATGCTGCTGACAGCAACAAGGACCCATTGGAGGTCACTTACAAGTGCTGGTTTAAGCTCCTACACAGAATTTAAGCTAATTACTCTTGCATTGAACAAGCTGCTCTTTGCCATGTAACGTAATAAAGCAGTCCCTTATTGGAGGGAGGAAAGGACAGGACATCAGGAAGGAAATCAGGTTTGTACACACTTAAGCAGGCTACTTCTTTCCCCGGGTACTTCTGTTATGTGAATTTTTCTTCTCTGGTGTCCAAGGAGGCAATGGTCAGTTGCTGCCCATCCTGCAGCAGGGGATACTGGCATCCCAGGGTTCCCAGAGGCTCCCTGGCCACTGCTACATGTGGGGTGCTGTTAAACCACCAACAGAGGTCATCTTTTGCTGTGCAGCCCTCAGTAGGGTTGGAGCTCTTGCCTGTATCAGACAGACTGTTGTGGGTCTTTTTGTGGTTCCTGTTTCCTGGTCCTGTGATCCAGCCTTCAAGGCAACAAGAGAAGACAGACGGGTTTCTTACTGTGGGATGGATGAGCCAATTTTTATTCCATGATGTGTAACTTTACACAATAAGCTTATTGCTGTTCTTTGTTTTGCTTACTTGTGAAGTATGAAACCAGAGCATCTGCCTGTTGAAGTGTGCCCCTGGTCAGCTGGATTAAAGGGGGCAACTTCTTCTTTTGGGCTCTGGGAAGGAATCTCATGGTATGAAATAAATGGTAGATGTGAAAAATGGCCAAAAAGGCAGGAAGGGCAGCTGAGCCTGGCTTATGCCACAGGCAAGCAAGCCCTCGGTTGTGGGGCTCTACTGGTTTCCACCTTGTGATGTTTGCTCCCACAGGCTTCAGTCACTGTACCAGGATGCTGTGTGTTTTATTGATAATGTTTTATTTTTACCATGTTGCTGGAGAAGTGGTAGAGATTTACATAATTTTTGTAAATACTACTGAAGTAATATGGGACTGGAGAATTTCCATTGTCTAAAACATGCTGGTGGTTATGTTGAAGACAGTAAAAAGCATATGTGATCCATAAGTTCTAGCATCTTCTTACTGTGCTTCTTTTCTTATTGAGACAGGGGGTTTAACCTTTCTGGCTTGTTGAAAAAGCCAAGACTAATTTCTTTCAACAAAGTTTGTGCAAATATAGGCAGGAAAGATAGGAAAAGTATAAAACACTATACGTTCATTTGCACAAAAAATAATTGCAATATTTCAGTCTTTAGAAACCCCATTATAATGCTACTTGATTGAAAAAATAAAATGTATCTCTTCTAAATATATTCTTTGTTCTCCCAGTTTTTCAATAATTTTGTATGGAGTATGGTTGTGTGTTGGCTCTGTTACACCACAGCAGGACATTTCACCTTTTTTCTGCACAGTAAAATTGTGGTTGAAAAATGTGTTTTGGTTTTACATTTTTATTTTTAGTGTGGCAAACTCGACACAAACCACACACAAGAACTGTGGTAAACACACCTGTTAATGCAGCTATATATTGGGTACAACAGGGGATGATGGCATTGGGTAACTCTTTTGATGAAGAATTTATGCTGTAACAAATGTTTTGATTATTGAATTCTTTAGCTATGAAATTTATGTAGAAAGGGGAAAAGAAAGCGCAAATGTGTAATTTTTTCATTTCCACCAAATTATATTAAACAGTTAGGGGTAGCTTTCTGAGAAATATTAAATACAGTCTTTTTTATTTGTAAGTATAGGTATTACTAAAAAATTACAGTCATGGTCTAAAGTTCATAGCTGGGATATTTTCCTTCCATTTTCAGAAGACACTTGAGGTTTCCTTTTTGAGTTTGTTTTAAAACTGATAAAACTCAGAGGGATTTTTCTTGCTGCAGTATTAATTTCACTTATGAAGAAAGCCAAGAGATCAAATATTGACCTGACTCAGGGAAAATATTGACAGTATAACTAGAAATTTTACTGGTTAAGGAGCAGGTTGAGAACAGAAATCTTTCCCAGGGTGCACTGACAGTGTAGAGGTAGCTTGAAGCTGATGTGAAGAGACAGGTTGTCAGGGTTAATACAGGCTGGGGAAAGACTCTGCAAAACCAGAAGGGAAGAGGATGTAGAATGCCTTTCTAAATTGTATTAGGCTTTGGGATCTAGTCTCTGTTTTGTAATGTATAGCAAAGTGATTTATAGTCTTGTAATAAGGGAGTATTTAGAGGATTAATAATCCTCCTCCCCTTCCAAACTTTAAGCCATCTATGCTGCTTTCAGAAGCCAACATATGACCTGTTGCGTGTACAATTTTTTTATATTCCACTCGTTTCCTTAAATATACTTTATCTTGTGATCAGCAAAGTCCCAGACAATTTTGTGACTTTACTTATTGGGCTTGTGTGTTAAAATACTTGATGATTTCTATGTTATTTTTACTTTTTATTTTAAAAAAGTGTCACTCTTCCACTTCTGCAGTACTGACGATTGGTTATTTTGTGTTGGTTTGAACTGGTCTTAAAAAGAAAGAGGCACCTCTTTCAAAAAGACCAAGTAGGAGGCAATGGTAGTTGCTGCTTGTCATTTGTCCTTGTAAAAGATTAAACAGAAAGTGAACAACCTTGGGCATCAGTTGTGATGTTACAGAAACAGCACCAGGTAAGGAGGGCTTCCTAGCCCAGCGAGAGTGGAAATGCCTGACAGCAGGATGATGGTGACGCTGTTCCTTTCTTGGTCAGTATGTCTGGAGTAATCTTGCTTCTTTCTCACTTGCTGTCTGTTTGTTCATATGCCTCCATGCTGTGCATGTGCAGCACCCTGTAAACCTGGGTTTTCCCTTCTCTTTCCACTTTATCTTTTAAGAAGGGCTGAGACATCTTCTGTCTCATTTGCTACTAAACTGAAAGCAACCTAAAATGACTAACAGTACCATGTGAGTATTGCATTACAAGATTTTTCAGCTACCAATTACTTGTAGTGTGTGTAGGGCAGTAATTATTAAGTAAAACTGATCTGCCTGGGGTCAAAAAGCCAGGAATAGAGCACATCTCTCCTGACTCCTGATCCAGTGATGCAGCTGCTAATTCACACAATTTCTGCTTGGGTTCATTAAAAACCTTCTCCCACAGCTCTGCCTCCCTCAGCAGCCAAAATTCTCCTTTTAATAGAAGAAAGGAGCTTCCTTTGGGACAGTAATTCCCCCCACAGTGAAAAACTTATCCAGCTGAGAATATGCACTACCTTTTGAAGTACTAGTAGCCCTTTCTGACCTGAGAAACGAGAGGGGAACTAAACTCTTATATCTAAGCTTGGAAAGCACATCTAATACAGTCAGGGCATGTGTGCTAGACACTTTTCCTTTCATGTCTGAGTGCTGTAGATAATGCTTTAAAATTCTCTGAGATGAAAACTCAATTTATTATAACAAAGACGATATTTGTTCCCCTTCCTCAGCCAATTAAACTCTTAAATAGAACTACAGAATACAAAAATGAATCAGGTGTGTATGTGGTTTTGGTGATATTTTTATTTATTTGTTTGTATCTTGTTTCTGTGGTGTGGAGGTTTTGTTGTGGTATTTGTTTTTAGTATTGAGGAATAGATTTTGAGGACAGCAGGGATCATTACGGTCTAATCTGCTGTAGAAGTCAGTGACACAGACCTTCATTCTGTGATTTCTTCATTAAGCCTATAATATGTGCATGCGCATATTTTTTAGGTGGATATCCACTCTGGTTATATTTAAATTAGTCCCATATGAAGTCTGACTAACCTTTTCACAAGCCAAGTTGTTCCAACTCTTGAATAGTTTCAATGGTAATGGCTAAGAAATGAAGGTGCATGTACCTTCAGAAGAGAGCAAACCAACTTCACTACAACCAGGATGCTCAGACCATGAGCTAGCACACCATTTGGTAACAAACTAGATTATACTTATATCTCACTTCAGGTAATGCACCAGTTTAGAATGACTTAAATTAGAGTTTCATTATATTGATTTCCATGCTTGCAATGTTTCAAAAATAATTTTGGGGGGAGTTGGGGCTATTGGGAAGTTGCTTCTTCAAACATTGTTTCTGCATGAAGCCCTATGCATGTTTTTAAAACAGTATTTAAAAAACTTTAAACAATATCTTTGTCCAGTGTAACATATTAGTTATGCAAATATAGAGAAGACTCAGATTTAGTGATCTCAATTACATATAACAACGCTTACAGTGGAAACTGGTGTTAGATATATTTAGCTTGACTTTGGATCATCTTAAACCACTTGAGACTTTGATTTTATATTCTGTGACCTTCTCCAAAGCTTTAATTTCAAGTGAAAAGTAGTCACATATTATAAAATCTTATGTGGGCGCTTTTCCTTACTCTTTGGGATCAAAAGAAATATTTCCTTTTTTTTTCTATGAGTTCTCAGCTTTGAAAAGTTGCTATAGAAGCTTATGAGCTAAATAAAACTAAATAACTAAGACTTTATGCTGTGAGATTTAAGTCAGTACTGTTGTATGGCATACACAAGACATCACAAGAGTTGGTATTTGTAAGTGGCCAAGAAGTGGGGAAAAAAGGGAAAGAAGAATAAATGCCCTCATTTCTGCAGATGTTTGAGCTATTGGAGACAGCAGTACTTTAACATACTGTTCTTCCCCTCTGTGCCAGGAGCAAAGCCAGTACTTGCAGGAACAGGAAATTTGGCAGTTGCAGTTGTCTCTTCATTAGTGAGCTGTGTCTGTTAAACTTTGTCTCACTTATCTCAGAGAGCACCAGAATGGAGGAGTTCATCAGAAATTAAGGAGTATCTTTTATATATGTATATGTTTTTATTTCTATATTACCTCAAAAGTGCTTCACTACTTTTCCTTTAAAATTTGTATTATGAAGTAGGATGGCATTTTGATTTTACAAAAGGATGTTCCTTTGAAAAGTCATCTTCATGTAGGCTCCAAGATATGTATTGCTGCCATATTTTGTTTGAGTATGACTTTGTTATATATCTATACAGATACCTATAGCTAGCTAGATATAGCTATATAAAATCAAACAATATATAGCTGCTCACAGACAGAGAATGAGGTTTATATAGCAATGTATCACACATTTTATCAGTGAAAAGGAGAAAGTGAGGTGTTCCTGCCTCCAGGCTCTAATCTTTTAATGAAGGGAACTGTCAGTCACTTTTTGATTCCTCCTGTCTAATTCTGTCTAAGAGTTTGTATCCAATTTCTGCCAGTGAAAGAATGAAAACTGTTAGTTTTCCTATAAATATATTTTGCATTAAAAAAGAAACAGCCTAACTGATGGCGATTATTTTCTGGTTTTCTTATTTTTCTTCCTTGAATGTTTAGAGATTTCTATCAATCTCTGTTCTGAGGTGCTAAACATTGGACATGAGCAAGTACAGAACACTAAACCTCAAAATCTTAAAATAAAATAACCATATGGACAATGTAATTATTCTCATTTTAAAGATCAGAAAGTTGTACCTTAAGAATGATGGCTTTTACCTAAGGTTGTAGGGAATCCTGGTTGAGCCTGGAATTAAATGGAGCTCTTGTGTGTCCTGCTCTAATGCCTTAACTATGAAATGATGCTTACTTTTAATTCACTGTTCACCTACTTGTACAATACACTGAGGTTTCAGTAAGATGATTGTGTGTGCACATGGTTTTTAACACTGTATAGTAATAGGTTGGGAAAGGCACAGCAGAAAATGTCTGTGTAGGGGGTAGGAAGAAGTGAAGAGACACCTCTGTCTGTTGCAATGATAGAGCATCTAGGATGATGTGCATTACTTAGAAAAAGAATCCATTAAGAACAGCAAGCTTGAAAGCCAAAACAAATGACAGGATATATGAAGGATTAGTTGGACAGAGCATCTGTTATTAATACTGAACAGTACTTTTTGAAAACAAATGTGAAGCATTAGTATGGTGGTGAGAATTAAATTTAATGCTTTTCCATGAACAAAGTATGAATTATAGTCATGCATTTCTTTATTTAGAAGTAATGTTTTCATTTCTTGCTTTATCTGAAGTCTGAATGCAAATTTAATTCTAAGTGGTGAAGTGATGCCTGGCATCCTGGCTGTTTCTGATCCTCTAGAGCACAGCACTTCTGGTACAGTACAGCAGACCCCTTCTTTTGCTTGATCAAGCAAAGGCAGGCTGGCTAATATTCATTTATTGAGTGATAAGCAATGGAAAACCAGCAAGAAACTGTGCATGTTTTGAGGGATTTATTGATCTGGTTTCCCTGCAAAACTGATTTCTCCATGAGAGCAATCTACCTCCTCTCAGGACCCAAGGCATATACACTTGAAGTATAATTGAGTCTGGCAATCATGATAAATACAGATTGTTTTCAGGAGTCGTTCTCAGGTGGCACCAAATGACAAATGCACCATATTATGACTACTGCTTTTCTGCAGCAGACTGGGATTTGAAGGATTTCTAGAGTATTTTTCTTTAAATTCTGCAATAACGATCCATTCTTTTTTAGTTAGAATTTATTTGACATTTGACAGTGATAGTTCTGAATACCCCTGTTTATAACGGTAGTGAACATCGAAGGTTCACTACATTTCATATGGAGGTCTCTGCAGTTTTCCCTTGACTACAAACATGAGTTTATCAACTTTATAGCAGCAGCTCTTTCATAGACCCCAGTGAATAAGCATATCTTATAAGTTTACTTGAGTAATTTATTATTTATAAATACAATCTCTGCTATATATTGAATATGCTGCAATACCTCTAGCCTTTTTATCTGTTTTTGGACATGCAGTGAGGGTGAAAGGATACATCTCATCAGGAACACTGGAGATTGGCTTTCATTTTTTTATTGTGTCAAGAACCTTGGTTGCCTCCCTTCCTTTCTTCCTCAATTCTGTTTAGACTGAAAACTGGTACTAAGGAGGAAAGGTGCCTCTCTGTGTGCTAACACTGACTAAGGAGCAACAGGGATTTATGTAATTTATAACATAAGACTTTTCTTCTAAATAAAAAGACTAATAAAAAACATCTTTCTGCTTGACTTTATGCCTTCCATTATTGAAAATGCACTTCTAGATCGCACATTTGCTCAAGTCTCTGGCTGTCCTTCTGTGAAGTGAGCAGCAATTCTAACTTGTTAACTTGCAAGTGGAAAGGTCACTTGTCTGTTTCGGATTAGATGGCAGGTAAATGGGAAAGATGGATTGTTCATGTGTGACAGGAAAGACCAAGTAGCATGTCTTAGCTGCTCATAGGCAGGCAGATGTATATGCAGAGTTACTGATTGTATTGCCTGGGTTTAGGGATATTGCTTCTGGTTCTTGCAAAATGATGAATTCCTAGTTGCATTGAAGTCTCTGGCTATATGAACTGAAATGAATTTGATATTTTACTCAAGATTAATTCAAATAGTTTTAAGTCATATTAGTATGAGCAACTACATAGGATGTTCTTCATGATATAAAAATTCTTTTCTGAAGACAGAAAATCCCTAAAGGACTGAATTTAAAGTATCATAAATACCTCCTGAGATTCTCTCTTTCCAGTGTATCATTCCAAGTGGTACTTGACAACAGTTCTGCCAATTGAAAACCCCGTGGACAAATTATTTTGCAAAATTCCATCATAATTTATATTCATATTTTCATTTGCAGAAAGAGCAAGGATAGAAGAACTTTTAGGGAGACCTTTTCGTACTTTTGAATCAGTTTGCGTGGCTAGATATTGTATGGAAACTTGCTTGCTTGTACTGTCATTTTCTGTTAACACCTAACTAGTATCACACTATGTAACATAGCACTAGTTGGCCAGAGTACAGGAACAAGGAGCATTTTCTAATAAACTAAAGCTGAAATGTGATGAGCTGCAGATTCTTCTCTTCTTAATTATTGGGCTTTAATAGCAGCCATGTTAGAAAGTACTACTCTCCCAAAAGAAGTCTCTTAGCTTCAATTATAAAATAACAGATGAATATCTGTAATGATATTGCCTCCTCTGTGAGCAGGACTGAGTGAGAGGGATAACTTTGTGGTGGGAAAAGCACTTGCTTCCTTGGGTTTGCTGAGTGCCCTTTGGATGAGCACAGTCCTGGGGGACTGGACTTTCCAGGGAATGGAGGGTGAAGAGCTGAGTGGTAGGAATGTTTCCTGGTTCCAGCTGTCTTGTGACAAGGTGCAGTGCTTGGGTTACTCTGGTACCTGAGGTCCTGAGTTAGGATTTTGCTGAACCTCACCCAGAAGGTCAAGAACCTTTTACACGGCATTATAGTCTTTGTGAGTCCTAACATGGCAGGATTAATGGGATGGCGAGGAACATTTGTCCATTAATAATCCATTTATTGTTTGTTTCTTATGTGAGTATCCTGGGCTTATTACTCGGCAGACTTCATGCAGGTGTGTGAATGAGTGCTCTATTAGTTAAAACTCTATTAGTTAAAATCTAGGCTAGCCGAAGCCTAGATATGCATATTGCACCTATGACCAGATTTTCTTAAGCAAAAGCACTAATGTTTTTGGGTGTTCTGTAGAGCAAAGAGCAGGCAGTAGCAGAAAATTAGTCCATTTTCTAGTACAATTTTGTTACACTTGGAGCTTATTGAAGGTGAGGCTGTATAACTAATTTTTCAAAGCAGAAGTCACCACTGATGTTTCCCTAATGTCCTCTTTAAGTGTGTGTGTCCCCTTCAATAGTTTGGGGATTTTTTGACCCTGTTTACAGGGCTTGTTCCTGTAAATCTTAATATATTCCCCTGACTTCACTAGGGTGCTCTGCATGGGAAATTTGTAGAATTGCACCCTTTATATCTGTTGAATTATAAATGAAGCAAATTGAAAATAGCATTCTTGCTTTTAAGCATTTCTCACTAATTTTTCCCTTTGGCTACTTCTTGTGGTTAATTTTGCGATCAATTAAGAAATAAATGCAGGCAGCTACTGTCAGATCACTTATACAAAGAGGGATGTAAAAGCTGATTATTTCAGGATACATGTAGCGATTCAGCTAGTGTATTCATGTTTTATATTGTAATGACTAAAGTTATTATAAAGATACGTAAAGAGACTAATTTCCTGTCAAAGAACTCTCTATAAGAAGGAGGTGTGTTACTTTCCCAACTTCTCCATATTGTTCTGTTGTTCAGCGTTCATCATCTTGAAATCCTAGGAAGTGTTTCCCCGTGAATTTTTCTCCTTGTGAATATGTTCAAATGAATTTGGTTTATCTGCAACTCCGCTTTTGATATAAGGATTTTGCAGCCTACATATACTTGACTAGATATTTTTCACTGCATTGATTGTGATTGAGTCTTGAAGAACTAGGGATTTGTTACTTGTTTGGCAAATAAATATTTTGAATCAGCAGGAAAAAATACCTCTTCAATTTTCTGTTCCCTAACTTAAAATTTTTCAAATAAAAGCCTAAAAGCTTCTTTTTAAGTAACACATGTAGAGGGCAGTTGAGTGTGCTTATGCAAGATTTTTGTGAGGCAAAGCCACTACTTTCCCAGCTGGGATCTGCTTTCAAAATATAAATATATCAGAGACACAAAAAAGCATTTCTTGTTTGACAGCAGCAGCAAGCAGGGGGTCTCAGACCATTTGCTGGTGAACAAGATTACATATCATAAAGCTGTCATGAGTTGGCACTAATTTGACAGTTTGTTGGCTCAAGAGACTCCAGCACTGTGAATGCAAGGGATAGAAATGTCTCTGTGATGCCATGAGGTTCACATGGAGGGCATTGATGAATGGCAGACAAATTGGATTCTTAAGTGAAGTTATCTTGTGTTGGGAGTGGGGGAAACATGTTAAATCTGACAAATTTTGGTTGCAAAATGTGTAATGGAAGACAATGGAAGAATGAAGATTGCTTAGAAGTTGAAATATCTGGATTTTTGTTATTCTGTATCTCTTTGGTGGGCCAATTTTAAATATTTTAACCACGTATTAGTCTGTATACTTTCTGCCACTTTCCAAACTTGGAGTCTTTTATACCAGTCAAAACTTATTAGCAATAAGTTGATAAGTTCGGGCAATATGCAGGCTACTTTTTGTGTCTCAGAAAAATGAAGAGAGAGGGACTGTCTGGGAAAAAAGTACATGAATAGAGATTAAGGAGAGACTATTCTGCAGAAAAAGTAAATGGGTAGACAACAAGGAGGATAAATAGGAGGGGAAAAAGCAATGTTCATGGACAAACCTTTGAAAAACAAAACTTTTTTTGTTAGAACTGTGTTTTCAAGAAATATTAGTAGAATATTTCAAAAGCCCTTTTACCATGCTTTCCTGGCCATTAGTGAAATAACCGCGAAAATATTTGCTAATGTATTTGTTGCACTTTACTGCAAAGTGCCTCATTCATGTTACTCTTGGGCTTATTCTCAGCCTTGCTTACTAATCCGTATGGAATACTAGGAATATTCAATGTGAATTTCTCATTCCTTTTAAGGTGCATACAGAACTGGAGTTTATTTTTGAAAACAAACAATGGCACTCAGACAAGCTCAAAAAAAATCTATAGTTTTTGTGCACCTTAACCGAAGATAGTCAGATGATATTTTCACAGATAACATTTTGTTTGTGATCCACACACTTGAAGTTGTATGTAATATAAGCTTAACATGGCTGGAGACGTACATTTAGCAAGCACTGGAGATAGTGCTCGTTCACAATATGGAAATTTTTCTTTGCATGTATTGATTTTTTTTTCGTTAGTTGTTCAGCCAGACAAGCAAAAAATGAAACTATCTGTTTTTAAAGAGATGATATTTGTATTTTTTTTAACTGCCTTCATGCTGTGCTATTTTGTACATAATTTGCCTTCAACCATTGAACAAATAATCAGTCTGCTCTGCATTGTGGTCTGCTTTAAATTAAATATTGACCAGATGTGCTGGTTTAACAGCATAAGCTTGCTCTGAGAACAAGACAATCTCATTTGCACACTAAAACTCACTCTTGCATAGTTTAAGGCACCTGCATAGAGTGTAATAACATATGGACTTATTTTTGGCACAAGTATTCCATCTACACCCTAAACAGGTTTGTCAGGCAACGTAATTCTAAGCTAAGACATAGATTTAGGTATGGGAGTTGTTCTAGTGACCCTACCTTGATATAATATTTATTTTCATCTCTTAGAGAATTATCTAGAATTATTGATGAGCTATTTCAAGGTCAGTGATTGTGCTCACTTTCAAACACATTTCAGTGTGAGTAACTGAACTTCTATAGTAAATCCATATGTTATTTCAAGAGTGGTGACGTAACTGAAGCAAATGGAAAAATTGCTGAGTGACTGGAGAGGTCTAATGCAGATGCAGGGAAAGTTCACCTCCACTGAAGCTGCAGAATCTTCTCTCCTAGCAGCCTGAAATTGCATAAAATCCAGACTGAGTTTTGTAAAATAGAAAAGATGAAGGAAACTTAATAAAATCTACTTAATCAGGTTTAGAAGCAAAGTATTTTGCCCAGTTTTATCTGTCCATATCTATTCATAATGAAATGGAAACTACGTAGGCTAGTCTCAGGAGACCAGGCTTGGGTACAGTCATTGGGACCTCTCAATCCTTAGTCTCTGGTAGGAAGATTGCCTTTCAAAGTGTTGGGGAGTTACAAATCTCTGTGTAGGTGAAGGTCTCAGCCTGAGACTTGAATAAGAAGGAAACCTTCAGCCCAGGCACATGTGTGTGGGTCACCTACGTTCATCAGGAGTTATATGCAATTGTTATTGATTTGTCTGTTGCTTTCAGTGTCATGAGGAACATGAAAAGGGAAAGTGTTTGTGCCTGTTCAGTGCCTAAGAAAATCTTTGTCAAAAGTGTGAGTTGCTAAAAAGATTAAGAAATGATGGAAGTTAAAAAAAATCAATATTTTGCTTAATTTAAATTCCCCCAGCTTCCTCTGAACCACTGAAGTAAAGGAAGGGACTGCTCTCCCACCAGGAGTTGTTACTCAACTGAACTTTCCCCATACTTTTTCCATCAGTCTTTGCTGGGTGCTTGCTTTAGCTAATCATGGGGTGAAGTTACCCTGTTACAATACACCTATTTAGTAATGCCGTAGGCATTAATTTATTATTTGATGTGTAAATAGTTATTAGAAAATGGCTAAAATGTAACCTGTATTCTGAGGCACTGGAACTCCTTCCAGAGTAAAGGAACAACACAAAGCAGACTCCCTGTTCTTGCTAGAGACAGATGCACCTAATCTTAAAAACAATTTTGTTTCAAGTGTCTCCAGGTTTAAACTTGAACAACAAAACCTCCAGCCTTTAATAATAAAACAGTTCAGGACTATGGCTTCCAAGAGAAAAGACAAAAGTTAATGTTTCCTAAGAGAGTCCTGAAAAGTTTTTTTTTTTTTTTTAAGTCACACTACAGGAAGTCTTGGGCCAAAATTATTTCACTAAGAAAAATCACTGATTATGGGAAGTGAAACAATAGGTGTAAACTACCGAAGGCAGGCTACTGCTTATTTGCCCACATGCTTGTATCTCCCTGTTTGTCTGTGTTGCAATATAGTTGAGCTTCAACTACAAAACCACGGTAGTTTCTAGGCAACAGCTTAAGTAAACATGGCTACATGCTGACAACTGGTCACTGGGTAGTAATAGGATATGAATGACACCCTGTGGAAAATGCCCTGTTATTTAGTTAGCTAAATGTTGCAGACAATGCATGGCAAGTGACATTCCTTTGGAAACAATTTAAGACAAAATCCCCTTTACTCCTGAAAGGCGCGGTGCTGGGATCACAGGCGTTTGCCACCTTCACAAGCCTGGCTTTGGGCTCTACCTTCTGCAATACTGCAGATCTGCAACCAGATACTGAAACTGCTTCAAGGTGAAGGCAATTATTTTAACACCATCTCTTGAATATCCAAGTTTGAAAGCTGTCCCTGTCTTGGATGTGGGCATACAGGTCACAGCCCCAGTGCCTTTGTGAGCGGAAATACACAATCACTGAGAATAAATTGACAGAGGAAAATTCAACTACATGTTGCTTTGACCCTTCTTTTCCCACAAGGAAAACTTAGAGTCCAAACCTTTCCATGCCAACTCAGAGAAGAGATCTTGGTTTCTCAGCAAGACACACAAAATTCAACAGATGGAGATGCGTGCTTACCGAGCAACTCTGTGAAGGGAGTTAGTAAGCCAAATGAGCTACACAAAGACTAAAACTTGTTTCTCTCCCAGAAGATGCCTAATCCACATGGATTCTTTTCTTTTAACTGGAAATCCTGCAGTGATTTTAAAAAAATCAAACAATGACAACAAACGAAAAAACCCACCAACATAATGAAATGTGTTAGTTAACAGTTTTCTTTTGTGAAACAGGATTGACTAACTAGTGGTGTCCACAATATGCAGGTTAGTAGTGTTGTTCTCCTTTCCTCTGTTTGACAAGAACTCTTCCCCCATCCTCCCTGTAGCTATGTCCTGTGTGACTAGAGGTTGTTTTGTGTGGAGGTATTATCTATCTCTCCTGTTGAAGTTGGTCTGTTTCCTAGGGACTTCAAAAGGGTCTCTCAGGATTCAAATTGAGTGAATTGAAAAGGAACAGAAAGACTTTCCTGTCATGTAGAAGAAAATCTGTCCTTGTGGTGATGAGTCTCATAAAGTCACTTCCAAATATAAAGTATTAAGAACAATATTTTTCTTTCCTGGGTGAGTGCTCTCATCACTAAGATAGCCTTGTAAAAGAATGAATGAGGCATGTCACTGGGGTTGAAGTTGATAGCAAACCTTTCTTATATTAAGGAGTTAAGCTTGTTTAGTGTACTGTGGGAATGACTGCTAGACCACCCCTCAGTCAAAATATGTGGAAGTAATTTGCCTTATGTGTGTTAACAAGATACAGATGCAAAGTTCTGGATTCTTCAGTGTTTCTCACCTGCCTGACATGTATGTGCAGAAGCCAGGCAGATGGAAAATTTAAAATGTTGAAAACTAACCTATAGGAGGAATTTAGGCAGTAAGTGAACACGATTCTATGATTATAGTTTTGGCTTGGGTTCGTGCATTGCAGTAACTCCAGCTTTCAAAACAAAAATCACACCTGGGTCTCAGACTTGGGTTTTTTTGTATTTCACTTCTCTGTGTGCATAAGATGAAGACTTCACAGTGGTCAAAGCCATGCTAGAAGGAAGGTGTGATAAGCATGAACATTTTGGCTGAAGAATTTTAAATGATAGATGGGAATGGATTTTAAATGTTATCTATAATGACAAATCTTTGTAAGGTCTTGAAGACAACAGGGAAAGGTTAATTTTGTTATGTCCCTTTAGTCCAAACCAAAAATGAAGTTATAGTATGACAGCAGTCGCAACACATCATTAAAATAAACTTTGGGCCAACTGGTGACTTGCATCACAACTTTAAATTATATTTTTTACCTGGTTCCTTTGTGATTGAGTAAAATCTTCACTGGCTCTGAGAGGCAGTGTTTCCAAGTGTTTAGTAGGAGCAGGGAATTATGCCGTTATTAGAAAAAAGAAATGCATGGGTGGGGCATCAGAAGGAAGCAATTTTCTTTAATCTACTGATTATATTCTCATCCACTTGTCAGCAAGTAAACACATAGCTCACTGCCCCCCTCGCTGTTCCTAGTTAGTCAGCTCTGCTTGCATCTGTGCTCAGTGTTAAGTGTCTATTATGGCTGTTATCTTCTCTTAGACTGCGCAGGATCAAACCTGGAAAGTTCAAGGCGTTCCATCTGCCTTCTGTTAATTACCAATTTTATTCCTTGTGATTCTGCTTCCTTCTAGGGGGGATTTTTTAATACTGGTTCTAAAGAACAATTTTGTCTAGTAAGATATGTAAGCACAAGGCATGTATTGATCTTTTCATGACCTTTTCTAGTAATATCTTGTAAGATGTACTTCTGCCTTCAAAGAACAGAGTGCATCTTCTCAATATCATGGAAGATTAAATATTGCAGTGTGAAACGTGTAGTTCATTTAAAGGCATGTAAATAAAATACTCTTTGTAGCACTTAAGAAGTTTAGACAAAGATCTGGGGGTGCGAAATAATGAAAACATCATAAATTTAAGGAAAAAAAACCACCCAAATTCAGCCATGACAAACCAATAAAACAATTCAACCACAACCTCAACCCTCCATCATTTATAACACAACTTTAAATAATTGTGTTTGCTGATAAAATCTGACAGTAATGCTCATAAGTTTAGTAGGATTACAAATACTGTACTACCGAAAAATACATGCATATTTTTACTTATTATCCACAGCTCTCTTGTAAGAAAATCAGGCACAGACAAGGGAAGTGGCAGGCTAATGTCACTCATTAAGTCTCCCGGGTTGCAGTTCTGGGTGCTCTGTAAAGGCAGCATGAACCTCTCTCTGTAACTTCTCCCCACACCTCCTTGCTTTATTTCCATTACTGATGAATTCCCTGTGCTGATGTTCAGCAGTGAATGGTACATGACAAGACAACTGTGGCCTTACAGCAGAATTGAAAGCCTCTTGTGGGAAGCTAGGGACATGACTGCATTGTGGATTTGCTGGCGTGTATTGGTGATTCTTGACTGTGTATTAGTGATGCTCCAGAACTAGATTAAAACTGTGGGTTGTTGCAGGAGCACTGTGTTCATCCTAGAAATCTGGTTTGAATAGCTGAGCACTTTGCCCAGCAACTATCATCTGAATTTCTTTGCTTTAGCAATGATGGAGCTCATCTTTCTGCTTGGGTTTGTTAGCTCCAATCGCACAAGTGTTACAGATGCAGCTAGGAAGGAGTGAAGAGTAGACTTGAGTTCTGTAATTCTCCCCCATGTCTGTTCTTCCTTGTTCTTTGTACCTGATACTTGTGTTTTTCCAACTACCAGCCAAATGGACTAATTCAAAACTTGGAGCAATGGTCCAAGCAGGAAAAGTACAGTTCCTTAGAGACAAGTCTGGACTTTAAGAGTTTTCTGTGAAAACTCAAATCTCCATGTGTGCAGGAACGGAGGTGACATCACCTTCAGAAGAGGAAAACCTCTAAACGCAACTTGCATTCTACTGCACTACTTCTAATCACACCCTGCAATGTGCTAAGCCCTCAGAAACCCAAGTATTGTCTTAGCCTGATTTGCATCTGGTTTCTCTTCAGGCTATTGACCAGAAAAAAAATGCTAAAAACTCTCAGATGATGAAATACATCTCTCAGCCTCAGCACTTTGAGCTTCCTCTGAAAATAAACTAGGGAGAGCTGTCTTGGTGAGCAGACCTACTGGCACAATTGTCACTGGTGAAGATAAAGATCTAATTAGGATGTAGTTGTAATTAGAATGCATTGAAAAAGTGACCATATGGTGATAAAGATGGATAAATTGTGAAACCTTCCTGCCTAGTATAGCAAAATATACTGGGTTATTATTATTATTTTTGAAAACAATCTTTAGGGATTCATTGCTGCCAAAGACCTTTTTTGATTAGAAACCTAAGACAGTACCACATTTTAAAGCTGAGGACATGCAGTACTTTGGAACACAGTGGCTGATGCCTGACCTGGAATAGATGTGTTCTGTTGCAAAGCAAAGTTAAAGAAATTGTAGAAAGCTTTGTTGTTTCTAAGAGTTGCTATAACTGTCTGCACTTAACAACACATAATCTGGAACCAGTTTAGGTAGAACCATGACAAAGCTCCCCCCATGCTACCCATGCACATGTAACTATTTAAAAGAAAAATATTTTAAAGGAACCACCACTTTGGAATTCTGATTTTCAGTTATTTGGCACCTACCACTCCCCTTCATCTTTCAATATGAGTTATCTGCTTTGAAAAGTCACAGGGTATGTGTGAGTATATTCATATTCACAATGCTTTGTTTTTCTTAAAGCAGAAGTAGCAGTGCAGTGAAAGCTTGATTAATGTAAAGATTAATGGAAGGATTTCCTAGAAATTATTATTTCTCTTACCTGGTCTAGGATGAGCCCTGTTTTTTTTCTTGACACACAGCTATAAGTAGTCCAATAAAAAATAATAGCCAGAAATACACAGTGAGGAATTACAGTATTTCACATTTACCACTGGAGAGCTGGAAGCAACTTCAGACAGACTGATTTTTGTCCCTGTAGCTGCCTGCTGGCTGTTGGCTTTGAGAGTACCCTTGTTACAGAAAATGTGGGTAACTGTCCTGAGACTGAGTTCATTTACTGCACTCATTAAACTGCAGTAGCAAATGCGCTGTACAGGCTATTAGAGAGGCTTATGTCAGATCTTCTGTTTGGTAGTCTTGATCTCAAAGGACAGAAACGAGCAATACAAGTGAAAGCCAGCATTTGGTTTTTGTATCATTCTTAGTATGTATGAGATAGAGACTTTTTTTTGGTTGTAAAGATGTTGCTGTATTAGGGCAAGCTTTAGATGGTTGCTGAGGTTACTCTCATAGTCTCTATGAAATAATGGTATTTTAGTCAGAATAATTTTCCTGACAAGTAAAAGGAAGGGCTGATGGTTAGTTGATGTACCCCATCATCACGCCCAGGATCCCCACAGAATGGCTGCAATATGAACAAAACTGATCGCTGAAGACTTTGTAAGTGAGCACCCAGGTGCTCGTTCACAACCCAGGTGGTTGTCTAGTACGATTTGCTTGTCCTCCCCCTGCCACCCTCCCTTCTTTCAGTACTTTAACTTTTATTAGGTATTTGATGCAACTACAAAAAGCAATAATTTCTAATTGTTCATTATAGGTTTGGGGACATACTACACAAATATCCAGTATTTGTGAAGATAAATATACCAGTTAACTTTATAAAACTGTTTTTAACTGTCCTTCTGCATTACTAATAACACTTTTAAGAGAGAGAAATGTTAATTAACTAATTTGCTCTATGTCTGGAGTTGCTGGACTAGTGATTAAATTGTCATTTTCATTCACTTTGCTAGTCTATTTTACTTTGATTCTCCTGGGCTAGTACAATGCTTATGTATCTTGCTTTTCATTCTGCTAATGACACACTTAATGAACACACTTAATGAGTATACATACATAGCATAAGCATTTGCGTTCTGTAAAATCATTCTCCTTGTTTAGTTCAGTCATGTTTATGATTGTTTAGAAGAAAATATTTGTTCCCTTCTGTAATAAATTAAGAAAAATAAATATCTGGCAAAGACTGACCCAAATTCATCTCTTCAAATTCACCTCTTCATACTCCCTTCAATGACATTATTTAAGGGATGACAGTGATGTCCCTAGAAATTTACGTGATAGTTAGGTTATGGAAAGTTTCTAATATATTCTCTTTAGACCTGTATTAATTTTGTTTCAAATACATGTATGAATAAAATTCTATTATTAAATATAGACTAACATTTAAAATAAATATTCAACCACTTGATTATTTATCTTAATGCCAGACAAGTTTCTAAAAATCCTTTCTAATGTCATTGCTTAAACTCTAGCCAAGAACAGACAGTATCAGTCTTTTGACTGATGTCTCTGAGAGTCCTTCAAAGGTTTCTTTTCTCTTGCCAAAAAAATGAGGAAAATATATGATGACAATAATTCAAAACCTTCGGTAGTCTAGATAGCTTAGGCAAACACTTAATTTGTAATGCAGACAGGATAGCTGATGCACAGTTAATCTTGTTTGTGGAAATGAGCTGTTGCTTGAGTTTTGGCTTTCTGTAGGTGCTTATGGGCTTACTTTGCTCTACTCTGGGTTATGTTCTCACCTCCCAGCAGCCTTCACTTGCTTTATACTCATGGATCCTTTTCTTATTTAATATATCTATGAATAAATGGAGAATGTAAGACAATGTGAGTTCCTGGAGAAGAGATCTGTATACATGAGTGTATACATACATCCCATGGGGGTAGGCTTCCAGATAAATTTATTTGAGTGTGGAATGGTGCAGACTCAGGACCTGACATTAGCAGTCTGCTTTGAATGTTGAAGTTAGTAGGTACTTGATACTTGCAAACTGTGTTGTACATTATTTTGCTTTGAGGGCTTCCCTTTTTCCTGTGCATTCTCAATTGAATTCAGAGGGCTTCTACTAAAGGATAAATACACTTTTCATTTGAAAACTTCAGATACTCCTGACTCAGAAAACAAGCAGGAATATAATGATGAGGAGACCTGCCATTAACCTAGCTCTGGGTTGTGTGCCAGGCACACAACCCCGAGCTAGACTCTTCTGCCAAGGAGATGGTTCTATGGGAACATAGGTCCTGTGTTCAGTAGTGTTACTTAGATTAATTTAAAACTTATTGTTAATCACAACTGGCTTGACTGAATCAAGTGTACCTTTCTCAGTTCTTGTCCAGGTCTCCCCTGTTAAAACATACAAACAAATAAACAAAAAAAGCAAAGAAACCCCTTTTATCCCAATTCACTTCTTGTACCTTACTGAAGATGCAAGAAAGTGTTGCTTTTCTGTTTTTATGTGCTGCAGAAACTACTTTTTCTATGAGGAAACTGAAATTTAAAAGAATTGGAGACTGCTGCTTCATAATGGAGTTGTAGTTTGTGGAGAGGAGTTGGTTAATGGAAATGATCCGTCTCAGCTCACTCAACCTTTCCATTATGAAACTTTTTATTAAATGCTTGTAATGTTGATTGATAGTAAATATTGGGTCTTTGTTCGCTGATTCGATGCAAGGCTGCAGCATGGGATTTCTCCTGCAGCAGGCAATTAACAGGAAAACTCCAGCTCCTTTTCAATTATTTTAGCCTGTCAGTCTCTGATTCACCACATTGCACTTCAAATTATCTTGCCTCTCTGAAATTTTAGCGAAGATAAACAAGGTTCTTGTCTGAAAAATTTCAATAGAGCTCTTAAACATTATACTCCCTTTTGGTACCAATGATTTTTCCCTTTATCCCTGGGGACAAAAACAAGTAATGGTGCTGTGATTTCAACAAGAGAGGTTCCCGGTACCACTTGCAATTTAAAGGTCCTATAAATGCCTTTGGGAAGATGACAGGATTGATATCAGATGCCAAAGAGCCCTGTAGCTGAAGAAAAAGAGAGGGTGCTAAGGAAAACAAGGTGGAGGACACTGTGCTTTAAAAGGAAAGGGCCCTCGAAGATTTTATCCTTTTCCTTAAGAAGTTGAGAAATCTGAAAAAGGTCGTTTGAATCATGGGTGGTGCACTGACTGTGCAGAAATAAAAAAGGAAAATGGGGTGTAATTAGGATTGAAATTCTAGTTATTCTCTTTACTACTTACCTGTATGGAGAAGAATAATGACTACCAAATCTGGTCTGACTTCAAGTCTGCCAGATGATGGTTAGAGATAGTTCATTTTCTGACTGAAAAATAAAAGAATGAAGCCTTTGGGGGGGAGGAATGGGAATAGTAGGACCTGAAACGTCTCACAAGAACAGAATTGCTTTGAACATCATATTTTTCAAAACGCTTCACATAGTTGAAATGTTTTCCCTGGATTCATTTACTTTTAAATGTGTCTAGTTTTGTATTCATAAAATATATATTCAGCAGTCCATATTGAATTATTTTAAAAAAACATAGATATGTTTAAAGAGACTGACTCTAAATTATCCAGGATAATTTTATTTTCTTACATTTTTTTTCCCCAATTTCTCAAAATTTAACTCCAATAACCCACAAAGTTTGAAAAATGAAAGTTTCTCTCAGAAATAACTTACTTGACAACAACACAAGTATATAGATTAACTTTGTTATTGGTGAATATTAAGAATTAGAGCTGAATTAATATGTTAAAGAGTTGAAGGCAACCACTTGCTTTCCAAAGGTACTCTTTATTGGCTATTGCCCTACTGACCTATTCCGTGGCAGGAAAAATGAGTGATCATTTGCAGTAAAATATGGTGAAAATACCTGCAATCCTCCTGTTCAATTTCACTTGGCCTTCTCCCTAAGACTGTGCTTTCATGCTACATTAATTCTGAACTTAATTGAGTGCTGTCATTGGTGTGCCATTTCACTGCAGGGATTGAGCCAGGAAAAAAGAAAAGCTTTATTGATGGAGTAGGGGAACGTGTTGGCAATTACTTCTTGAAATGAAGAAGCATGCTTCTGTAACAAGTATGCCCATGTGCTACCTGATCAGACTAATTGTGAAAGTTGAAGTAAAAGCAACTAAAACTATCTCGTGTTAATTCAGCCATGCTATTAAAGTCTCAAAGTATTAACTCATGTTACATGTAAAAGCATTTGTAAGGCACATTTCTCTGCATTTCTGGGTGCTGTTTTGTCTCTTTTCTTATTGTAGAAATCAAGCTGTCAGGTATAGAGTAATACATATATAAAACATGAGCATTTTGGGTTCTGAGTTGTGGATTTTGCTTAGGTTTTGTTTTTATTTCTTGTGGTTTATAATTTTCTTTATTTATCCTGAGAATGTTTAAACTAAATATATATGTGTGTGCATATACATTCTTTCTGAATATTGAGAAAGCTGCAGGGTAACTTTAGGCAGTGGTTCCTAACACTGTTTGAGGGCTGCTGTGGAGCTTGTTGCAGAAATGGTTCCTGTCATACCTGGGGAGCTCTCTGTTCGTTCACAAGATGCGTTCCTGGTTGGGAAGTAGGAAGCGTTTTATTACCTTGGGTAGCAGGTGCAAATAGGTATAAGCCTGTGAAATGTGGCAGACTTGGTTCTATGCTACTGTGAACTTCAAAGGTTTCATTTAAATCATGCTGAAGTCATGGTGAAACTCGTCTCGTATAACGCAGATATTGCCTTGCCTCCACAGTATATACACTGTGTTACAGGGATCAACATATCAACAAACAAGGACTTCTTGCTGTTGTCTTATTTGGAAAAAAAAAAAAGGGACTTTTGGCAATGAACTCATATTTTCTAGGGCATAGACTGTTGTTTGTGTTAAAAGGACATAGTTATTTTCTTTTGATTGCAAAATTTTTTGTATTCATTGCTAGGAATTCTAGTTAGTAAGTTGGCAAATTGTGTCCTCAATGCAGATAAGCAAGCTAATGTCACTTTGGTTTCTGGAATAGTCTGAAATGTAACAACTTGTTATTGTTTGCAACTACTTGAAAAGATGCATATTTTAATAAGTCACTAATGTTAGCATGCCTATTAAAAGATATCTTTTGTTTAAGTGAAATTAAAGGTAGTGATACAGTTTATCTGTTGTTTAGTTTAATATCATTTTATAGGATGGTTCTCCTAATCATGATATCTCATGTGAAGAACTATAGAATATATTCATTGAAGTGCCTATGTTTAATGAACTTACTATAGTGTATGAGACTGGATATTCTGAAAAGGTTTTGTTCTGAGCAGGAGCAAAATGTGTCACCTGATAACACAGATGTGTTTTCACAAGGAGATTCATTTTTATGCATGTATAATTTTTTTTATCCTCAGCTTACTGACTCATTGCAATCCCTCTAGTTGCACCACCTGCTGAGCAATGCCAAACCCACCACAGAGCTGTGATTGGCTTCCCCTTCTGGGTAACTCCCCCCAGTTTGTATACTGGGCATGGTGCTCTGTAGTATGGACTATCCCTTGAGCCAGTTCAGGTCAGCTGTCCAGCTCCTTCCCAGCTTTTTGTGCACCTCCTCTCTGGCAGAGCAGGGGAAACTGCGAAGTCCTTGACTGAGGGTCAGCACCATTTAGCAACAACCAAAACGTGAGTGTGTTATCAATATTGTTTTCATACTGAATCCAACACAAAGCACTGTACCAGATACTGGGAAGGAAATTAAACTTACCCCAGCCAAAACCAGGACAGATGTTTGAGTGTGGTAATTATGGTTTTCCTTAGGCTAATGAGAAGATTTAGTGATCAACCAAGCACGGTATTGTAGGTCACATAGTTAGTTTGATTCCTCTGTTTTATTAAGCTCCTTCCCTTTACTTGAAATAAAACTGACATTATTTCTCTTGCGCCTTCTATCAAGACAGATCATAACTCCAAAGACTTGCAATGTGCCACCTTTGCTACAGCAGAGTCCAGCCTGAAATCAATCTCAGTGACAAAAGCAGAGTTTCCGTTGGTGAGTTTCATTTTCTAGTGAGCAAAAATTACAGAGACAGTGGCTGAAAATTCATCATTGTAGAGCACAGTTTGGTTCCAGAAAGAACAGAATTATTTCTCCATTTCAATTCCAGCTGGAATTTTCAGCAGAGAAGAAACTGTCCCTCTTAGTTACATGAATGCTATCTCCCAGAATAGATTCTGCCAGCCCTTTTTAGGGATTGCAAGTTTTACAGGCTTGGAATAGGTAATTTTTCCTTTCATTTGTACCCAACAGAGCAGAAAATGCTGTAAAGCCATTGAATTAATAGGTTATGTAACAGCCTTTGTATGCTTCTTAAACTCTGTTCTCATCCATGGTCACTGAACATTGACCACTTTCTGATTTCTATAAACCCTTGGGACATACACTTCAATCCAAGAGTTTGTAACAGAGAATCCTTTACTGGTAAAACTCATGATACTCTTAAAGAAACAAAAGAAAACAGAATAATACCTCCCCATCCTTTTTTCATGGGGAGTGCCAGTAAAGTTAATTTGGATTTTGCAGGTAATCTTTCAGCATAGTAGGAGTGCCCAGGGAGGCAATTTTGAGTTTCATAAATTATAAGGGGGGAAAAAAAAAAATCATCCTTGGAAGCTTTCAACATTTTGATGCAGAAATGTACCAGTAAAGCTGTTGTAACATAGTTTCGTAAAGTTGTACAGTTTTATTCCACTTTGACTATGGAGATAGACAGGAGGCTTTGCAAATTTGCGTGGATGTAAAAGCTCTGTGCTCATCTCTCTTGCCCTGAGGAATGTAAACTGATGGCAACTGAGCATTTCTTGGTTTCCTTGATCTCTGTTCAGTTACCAGCTTCTCATCTTTTCTGCTATGGCTGTTGTGGGAATAGAAGTGTACAAAACATTACTGGTCAACAACACAGGCTGTGGTCTCCTTTGTGCTGCCTTAAGGCAAGACTGACTGGCTGCTCAGTTAACAAACCAAAGAATATCCACCAGAGCCTGGGGCAATCAGTGTGTTGCACTGATTATCTAAAGGATAAATGGGTGGATGGCGACAGCACATTTCTCGAAATGTGCCACATGAGATTTTCAGAGCAATGTCAGCCTAAAAAATGTTTTTCAATAGGAGAATGAACTTCTATAATTCACTCCAATGTGAAGGACTTTTGGAATTAGTGCATGCAGATACTTGAGACTCTCTTCAGATTCCTCTCTTAAATCAGCTTTAGTATTATATGTCTTATTGATATATAGCATGTAACACCTGTGAACTGCCTTGAAACCTCTCACATAGGTTGTCAGTAGGCCAGCATCTCTTTTGAGGAATTAAATGGTGATAGTCCTCCCTTTTCTTTAGAGATTAGATTTTAGAGATGTTCCTGCTTTGACTACTGGTACAATGCAGCAATGAACAATGTTCTCTAAGAACTGCTATTATTAAAGTCCTCTGTGATCTGAACTGCATAGTTATGATACATGCTTTTATTTTTCATATGGTGTTATGCACATGCTGAAAGTAGTTATATTATGGGAAACCACCATCTTACATGTTGTCTTCTTCCTTTTCTCCCTTAGCCTTTGCTCCTTCTGAGTGATAGGAATTTGTTAATCTTTTTTAGGTATTTTTTGCTAGAAAAACCTGTTTTCTCATAGTTCAACTTGCCATGTGCCTTCCCAGCGTAGAAGACAAAATGAGCTTTCCTTTATACATCTAGACTTGATCTTTATATTTAAACAGAAGGATTAGTCACAGTAAAGAAACTCAAATGCAATAAATAAATGTGCTTAATGTCTGAATAATATCTATTTCCTTTCCATGTGTATTTCCTTTAGAAAGTTATGGATACTGTATAAGGTGTCTATAATGTGGCCTTTATAACACAATCTAATGACTAACCCTATTGCGGGGATTGTTTTGGGTTATTGGATTCTGCACAAATGTCACTTTAAGGCATGGAGAGCTTCCTTAGAGAGGTATTATGTCCATTGTTTTCTGTGTTAAAATTTTGCTTATCAGTTCTTACCACACAGATTGTTAAACAATCCTGGGGGAGGAGGAGGAAAAAAGTCAATAAAACATTAAAACAAGTAAACTCCAAACCCTACCTCTTGCAGAGTCTTTTGTGTGTGGAATTGATAGTAACTGTTGAAATCTACTGGAAGATTAATCATTTCTACCTTCTGTAGCAAAGGGGATCAGATACTGGGACAAACAGCATCCCCAGATTCTATGTATGTGCTTGTAAAAAGCACAAGAAAAGGGACAATCTAGAGATGTAGGGGTTACTGACTTTAAAATGTGTGTGTTATAAGTCTTTCATTTTCTAAAACTTTCTACAAGGACTGGGAAATAAAAAGGACCCAGCTACTTTCCTTCTTATAAACGCCTTCAATTGAGCTTTCTCATAGCAAAATGAGATAAAAGCAGATGAAACTTACTTGGTAGGAGGGAAAGGCTGGAGAATCATGGTTGATTAGGCATCACTGATAAATCAGCTTTTGGGAACTCTGGGTGAGGAGGACTTAGTCACTATATGGATAATTTTATCCTAATGGGCTGCAAGTCAGATGTTGTATATGGCAGTAATTAAAATATTATGTTACAGTTCTGAGAATAGCAATCTGGTTTTCTAATCAATAAACAGTGTCAAACAGCTGAAGAGCTGCAAGTTACAATTCCCCAATCACATGTATGGGGTTATTACATTGCAACTGCATAGTTAATCAATTGACTAACATCTGTGAAATGTCTCTTCTGTTAGGTGCTGAGAATTTTTCTATTGGATAAATTCCTGAATAAGACTGAAGGCTGGTAAGCCTCAGTAACGCTCTGAAAAGTGCTAATACAGTTTCTGTTTTTTACTGGTTGGAAATTAGAGTTGAAAAAGTGTCTGAATTGGTGGTGTTTTTTTGAGTCCAGTGTTGTGTGGGATGGGCTCTGTTTTTTTCTAGGACTGGTACGCATCAATCTTGATAAAGAGGAGTGGCAAATTATAATATTGAATTGTTTATTTTTTTTTTTCATCAAGGGTATGGCCAAGTAATTGTATCATTTTCATTATTGCATGTTACTTGGGAATAGAACATTGTGGCTCAGTAACCAATGTTATTAAAATACATGGCAGAAGACATTCACCTTCCAACACACTCCCTTAGACAAAGTGAAGGAAAATCTTCCAATGATTCACTAATTAGGATATTTACATGGTAGGTGCTGAATTGTTCAGAGGCATTTATATTCTCCAGTTGAAATACCTACATTCAACTGGGATACTTGATGGTAAAAAGTCTGTTCTTGTGATATAGCTGCTGGATGGTAGAAAGCCAGTTAGAGTCAAAGAGCGTAATTGGAAAGAGATCTATTAAGGATGTTGGTAGCTCTGCTTCCTATAAAAAGCAGAACACCAGTGCATCTAAAATAGATGCAGGAAAAGCTTATGGTTAAAGTGTCTGAGAAATCAGCAAGGAGTTGCTTTAGGAGTTAAAATCAGTATTTACAAAGAAATAAGTTGTATCTTATTGCCTATGAATAGTATAAGGTCAGATGAACTAAAATGCCTTAAGGGGGTGGGTACTGCCTTGATAAAGTAGGCATCTTAGGAGCATGAGGAATGCTGGAAAACCAATGGCATCCTGTGACAGCTGGATCGTAAGATGCCTTGAGTGAAAGGTGCTTTCTACAAGGCCATTAAGATGCTTTTTAGAAATGGAAATCACCGTTCATCTGGCTAAATTCTAGACTGTAAGAAAGTCAGTTTATTTGCAGAGTGGTAGTGCCACATAGAAACTAACGTGGGGGTTGGGTTGGTGGCAGGGAGAGGAAGGGTGTTGAGTTGTGTGGGCTGAAATGCAGGGCTTATGCTGCCAAACCTATTGTTTTGTGGAGGATTGTGTTCAATCTTACGGCTTTATTTGCTTTGCAAGTATTTGGATCAGCAGGTTTCTTAAATGTTCTTGTTAGACAGCTGCTCTCTGCTGCTGGAGGCAGAATGCGCACTGTGCTCCAGCTCGCTCGCAGCAGTGGAGCTTAACCCCCTCCAGAGCAAACACCCAGTGCCAGGTCAGAGAGCCTGAGCCACAGAGGGCTCTTCCACTGCTCCTCAATACCTGTTCCAGCAACACCAGTAATTGCTTTTAGTGAATATTGGCTATATGCAGAGGAAATATCTCAGCACAAAATACCACCTGACTGAAAGCAGCTTGGGAAATAGATTTTAGCACTAAATTAGGATAAAGGGCTTTTTAGATCTATTTACAATTAGTTCAGCAGCATATTGTCCTTGTACTATGGTGCTTTTTATTTCATATAGAGTCCTGAGAACATCTTGCATTGAATTCTTAATTAAATTAACCAATATGTTATTTTGAAACTGACTCAACAGCTGCAAGGTATCTGAGAATGTTTTGGGCAGAAATTAAGCACGGTACAGGGTCACTATGACTGCAGAGGGGATTGTCTCATGGTTGGCATTAAAAGTCCTTTCTAATAATGTGGCTACACCAGATGGGTTTACAATTAATAATCCAGTTCAGGTAACTAACTCTGATGTGCATAAACTTGAAAAGTGAAACCATGAAGACACCATGGTGTCTGGGGTCATATTTGTGTTTAAAAAGTAGATGTCTCTTCAAAGCTGGTGGCTCTTTTTTTTTTTTTTTAGCTGCCTTTTACAGATCATCTGAAGAGTATTTACTCTGCCATGTACAGAATAGAGTGAGTGAATTTTGTAGTTGACAGTCCCACCAAAACTATCCTCGCAGGTTTTTTTTGTGTAAGGAAGAGATGCACATGGCCTCATCATCTTCTGTCAGCTGCAGCACTTCAAAACATGAAGACAAAATAAACCAAGAAATAAAAGGGTGATTGTGCAGGCTGGCAGAGAGGATAGAGGTGGAAGTTTGTTCCCTCAAACTTTCCTCCCCACTTTGGAAAACTCATTTAGGGCTGATTTTCAAAGGAAGAAAAAGCCTGAGCCCCCATGACTGTAGTAATCCATAATCTTTATGCCCCTAGATACTTTCAGGTTTGGACTTTAGTCTCTGCTTGTGTTCGTTCCTCACATTATCTTACCGGGTTGTTAAATGCTCAAAGGACCCCGAGGCACTGTGACAATCAGGGAAAAGCTGCTAATGGTGCAGGAAAACGAACCTCACCCACCGTCTGCTGTCTCATATCTCACATGGAAAGACTACTTGTTCATTTTCTGGGAATCTGCTGTCTATGTAGCACGTGTTGCATATCTGTTATATGCTTCTCAGAGTTCTCTTGTATTTTGGGGAGCAGTGTACTCTATACCTTTAAACTGGTTCTTAGAATAACTTACATCAAACTATGTTTCTATTATGAATGACTTATGAATACTTGAAATCTGATCCAATACAGGCATTCAGAAAGGAAAAGACCTGATACTGGTATTTTAAGATTCTGTTGGATGTGCCTCAAACTGAAAGAAATCTTGTCTTTTAGTGCATTGCCAGTACTCCTTAAGCAATTACAGTAAAAGATATTACTAAAATGGCATGTTTGCTGGCAATTGCCTGAATATAATAAAATCTTGTTTTGATTTTTTTTAATGTGAAACTTTTTCTTTTTCCTCTGAAATTCCGTGTATTGAGTTAAAGTCATGTTGCAAGGTCTTGATACTTTCTCTTTGGCATATAATGCATGTATTGGTTAATCAAGGTCAGCTTCAAGAAGTAAAGTGAAGTCTGTCAAAGGCAATATTTATGAATGGACTTTCACTCTGCTGTAATTGAAATTAATGTTGAGTCATTCTTTCCAGTAACTTCACTAGCAGACAAATGTGAGTTGACAGAAGGATAAGAGGCTCTCCAAGAGATAGCTCAAAAAGTGGCCAGGGTTATATATCACTTCCTGAAATGATAATACAAATGCTAATTGATCCAGCGACTCTGCTGGAAGTCATGTAGCAAAATCATGTCTTCATTTCTATCAGGAACTACTATTTGCAGAAAGTGAGTCAAAGAGGGCAGTTTTAGGAAACTTATTTCAAGGTTAAAGTGTCTTTCGCGTTAAGAGTATACAGTAGCTACATTTTCTTCATGTTAAAGGTGAAAGCTGTGCTTGGATATTATCTGCAGTAGGTGTTATAATGTGTTATCCACATTTTCTTGTTATTTTGAATTACTAATTCATGGTATTTAGTCATACTTTGTGAGATCTGTTTGCAGTAGATCTCAGCAAACATCTGCACTCTCTCAGGACAAAGCGGAATCATAAGGGATTAGGGAACACATAGGAATGGAATATGTAACATTTTGGCCATAGAAATAATCTGAAGGAGAGGATTTTGGATGCATTTTAATCCATTTAAGTTCTACACAGATCCTATGTAAAACAAGTAAAGGAGAGAAAATCAGATAAATGCTGGGAACTTAATGATCCTTGCTGCTGTGAGATTTTGTTTGTTTCAGTATTTTTTTTTTTTTTTTTTCCCAAAACCAGGCAAGGGTGCAGAGACACTGGAAGCTCTTAACTGTAGTGTTCTTAANGCTGGGAACTTAATGATCCTTGCTGCTGTGAGATTTTTTTTTTTTTTTTATTTTTTTTTTTTTTTTTAGCCAATAGAAATTCCAGACATCTAGCTTTGTTGAAACTGGTAAACTTATATTGTTAATTAGAGCTAACTTTAAGTGATTGAAAAACTGATTTCCAGTAAGAAATAACAATAATTATCTACAACTACTTTTTTCTTATCTCTGAGGCATGAAGTACACTGAAAATTTCTATTTGTTAAGGCATTGGTGTGAAGCACACTGGTACATAGACACTTATCACATAAACATAATAATTATAAAAGATCTTGAACTTCAACTTTGGTTTCAATTCACTTTTTTTTTTGGTCAGATGATATTTTTTCATCAGTGGGTGTCTGGATTTCTTTGAACTTTTCAGAGAAATATTTCATGTTATATTTTTGTGTCTCTTTGTTCCTGAACAAATGCTATGAAATACATAGACTAATATTTGCAGTTATTCTGACTAAGGCATGCCAGAAATCTGTTGAAGCAGCACGAGGACTTAGCATTAGACCATAATAATAATTCTCTGTTCTCCAGATCTTGATATTCTAGTCTTATTTCCTTATTTGTAATACTGCTTACTTTGCTTCTTGATCATCTCCAGATACAGAAAAAAGGTTTTTGCAGAGCTATCAGTCTGTTGTTATATTGCATATGGATGTTAAAGTAGAAACCAGTAAGGTACCTGGAATTGCAAAAGAGCTGATGTCCTCTCAGTTCTGGCAGCTGGGCATGCATCAGCAGTACATTTTGCCTGCTATTTTCTTAGGAGCCTCTGGTTTGTCCTTCTGAGCTCCTTGAGGCTTTTCTGATTTAAACTTTGTGTCCTCTGATTTCTTCTGTGGTTCACAGTCAAATACCACCACTGTTGCTTGGCTGGGATTTAACCACTTATTTCCTCCTTGCTTTTCTGCCACTGGTAACTGTGGGCTACCAGTTATGCTGTAGCTGCTCAATTATCTTTGGAATACTTTTTGATGAATTCTCCTCTAACTCTACCCATTATTTCTGCTATGCCCTAACATTCTTGGTGGAGCACTGTTTCCTTATGGGCTGACATGTCTTTCTACCTCATGACCTTACTTAGTGATGCCTTCCCCTAACAGAGGATCTTCCTGGATCTTCCCAGGCTGCAAATGAGTGTCTCTTTCTCTACTTCTGGTGTCTTACCTTCAGCTTCTCTGAAATTTGGCACTAGGCATGTAGGAAATGCAACTGTGCCAAGAGCATTTATGCCTGTGCTGGAAGATTATGCTTAATAGCACTGTTAGCATGTTTTATAGCTCTGGTAAAGAGCCTGTCATCAGATGCTACACAGTGTGGACAGGCTGAATCAAACTATCTTATTGTGCAGGAATAGTCTTTCTACCATTGTATTTTTTCCCTATTTATTTTTTCCTTTGCCTTTAAGTTGGATTGAATCAAAATGTGTAGTTAAAAGTATAGGGGTTTTTGCAGTTTCATCTTTTCCCTATAGAAATTTGGTTTCATGGAAAATGATGAGGCAGAATATTATACTGTCATGTCTCTGATAACTATTTATGCATATGATTGTTTCAAAAACTTACCTCTTCCTGTAAATTCCGTCAAGGAAATAGTTGGTTACAACCAACCCTGTGTAGATTTTAGGCTGGTAATAATTTTTTCCCTAAGTGTGATGTATCTGGAAAAGAAGGTATGAATAGTATATTTTCATTTTCCTGTGTCTTGTGTTATCAAATACCTTGCAAATTAAATTTTAGAGATGAAGTTGGCACATAATTTTTAAGAAATGTAAACAATTGCATGTGCATTCATTTCCTGTCAGTGCTGGATTTACTTATTCATGACTAATTTATTGTTACATTGTTTTCATTAGCACATAGGTGCCCTCTTAGGAATTTAGACAGTTCATCAATTTGCTGAAACAGAGGATCTTGGACCCGTGAATGTCACAGACTTGAACCTTTATGGTGTGAGACAGGGCCATAAATGAATGATCATATTTTTCATTTGCAGCAAGTAACACAGACTACAAGCAAACCTCTGTGGAGATTTCGAAGGCATTTTTTTAAACAAGGGATTTTGGAGAAGTGGTAATTTAGATATTAGTATTTTCAAAGCTCATTGTAAATATACATTTGTAGTGACACACAAGTTTTGATCTACTCTGTATGGGTAGAATATGTATAAATTAGTCCTTTGATTAGCAAGATTATTGTGTGCCACCTCAGTAAGTGGGTATAAATATATATCTGTAGTGAGTGATATATTTGAACATACATTTATTAATTAAGAAAAAGGGGGTTTAAGTTTGCCTGTGTTGTCATTGGCTATGATTGTGTCTCTGTGTGTGTAACATGAGCTGCCTGACACTCCTTACTTTGATTGGGCTGCATCGAAATTTGATGTTTGCAAAGCATTTGGTTGTGTGCAATGGAATCTGTGACTCTCCCTTGGGGACCCAGACTATCAGTGCAAAGCCAAAAGCACTCCAGATACAGAGGGTGTATGAGTCTCAGTTGAGAGTATAATTAGAAACCTTTTTATCTGGTGGGAAGTGCCCCAAGAAATAATAGTAAGCTTTAAATATGAACGTGATTTTGCAGCTTTGTATTTGACCTGAGTATTTGCTGAATTCTGGATCAAGATTCACATTGCAAGAGACACAATTTTGAACAAAAATAGATGTGAACACTTCACTTTTCCACTTTACTTTTATGTGAATGCATCTTAATTCTAGGAATAAGCCATCAAAATTGATTTTCCAGAAAAAAACTAAACAAAAAAACCCCAAAATCCCAACCCCCGCCAACGTTATGTGATGTTATGCATGACTTGCTATTTAAGTCCAAGTCTGTCTTTGGGGGCTTATATTTATTTTGAGACCTATAGTAAGCTGTGTACAATATGTGCCTGCCCCATATGCTGTGCTGTTGTCCATAACTGGTTTTCACTTTTGCCATACAGACACTATTCCTGATACAGGGAACATCTGACTCAGCTGCACTAACACAACCTTTGTCTGTCTCTCTGTATCAGCAGCATACATACACTTTTGTTTCCATGTTTTATCAGACCTACACATGCAGTTGTTTCCACCTGAAAGTGTTTTGCTACTGATTTTCAGTGTGTCTTCTTGGGGCAGCTGAAGTCTGGCATCTGTACCGAGTATTAGTCAGGCCAATGCTTCCTTATCTTGAGTCAAGGAATTGTTCCTATCCAAACTGAGCATGAATGATATTAAAAACTGCATTACTATCTATTGCAAAATGGTGATTTTCTGTCCCTAAATGCAGAAATTGTCATACTGAATGCAGCTTTACTGCATTGTGAGGATGTTTGTAAAGTGACATATGATTTATAAAATATATAAAATGGGTCTTAGGGGTTTTTATAGAAGAAAATGTTAGGAGAAAAGTTTGTGTAATGAGTCTTTATTGTCCTTCCACGGGATTATAGTAATTAAGGGTGGATTTATGGATTGTGCATGAATTTTAATTATGTAACAAAACCACTTTCTGATATTGAGTATTTTGGATTGACAAGAGTTGCTTAAATCATTTGCATGGAGTTGTTCATCCTACCTATTTAAGTTTCTTAGGTCTTACCTGTTTACCAGCTGTATGAGTTTGCACGTCTCCATTGCCTTAGGCACTATGTTTTTTCATTCACCTACGAAGTGCAAAGTAGGTATAGAACACTGCTGTTATGAGCTGAAGGACCTATGGTCCACTCAGCACAAATGCAAATGGTTGCACCAATGCTCAAAGCCTACTGGTGTCCAGTATTCAGTGGGGATATCAAGCCTCAGGTTGCACTGCATGGAAAAGGGCAGGTCATTTGCACTGTATGTCACTGTTTCTGTTGGCATAGTACAGGGATTTGCTCCAGCTTTAACTACAGAAAGGAAAGAAAGAAAACCCTATTTCAGGAACTGTGTGTGTTCAAGGTCCTCATTTAAATCTGTTACTCCCATAGAGGCAAACTGCATGACAGTCAGTAGCAAATGACAAGGAAATTCATTGCCATACTGTCTAAGGACTTTGCCAGAAGTATTTGTCTCTTAACTAATAATTTATAAAGGGCAATAAAACTGTGTTGGAGAACTCTGTGGCTGTGATGTGTTATAGTTCCATAGAACTAAAGAAGATTTACTCCACTTGTCATTCTGGAGTACTGCTATGATATAGTACCTGAGTTGCTGCTACCACATACATAAGCCCCTACATCATATAGGGAGGTATAATTACAGTATGTAACTTCTGGAAGCATCTCTGCAATTATGGACTGAAGTAAGGCCTAGTCTTCATTCCCAACTTTTTTAAAATTCAACTGTTGGCACTGTAGGGGTTGAGAGTTGGGATCTTGGCTATGCAGTGAGGTTTAAGAAAAAAAACTTTGTGCTCAGGTCCTGTGCCCTTCAGTCTGTTGGCTACCATGTGCTTTCATGGGGGATTTTAGCTTTGCTAAAAGTTGCCCAGTGACATGTGTGGTTGTGCATGATGTACATGTGGTTGATGAACAGACATTGCTTTTTGGCTGAGTTCACTAACAGTAAAACACTGCAGCTGATCATCTTTGTCCTCAGCCTGCAGAGACAGGAAATAGTTGCATATGACTTTCTTGAATAAAAAGAAAATTAAACCTCAAGTTATAAATGAACAAAATCCAAAGCATCCACAAAACTATCAAATAGAAAAAGAGCAGAATTTGGCTCAGGTCAAAACAAAACAATAAGATGACAGTTTATTTGGTGAGATCTTGCAAAATGTGTGCTGTTGTTGTTTGCTGCCTAGCAACAAGACCAGCTTTAACAGTAGGAAAGTATGTGCCTGCCTAATCTATCAAGAGTAATTCTCTACAGAAAAATGAAATAATTACTATCCTTAGTAAAAAATTATTAATGGATATTAATTATTGTAATAAATTGCTTTCTGTTAATATTGGAAAATTGACAAATGATGAAGCCTATACAGGAAGAGTAGTAAAAAGTTTACCTTATTTTCTAGCAAAGGCAAGGAAAGTTACCTGGAAGCAGGCAGTCTCATACTGAGTAGGATTAAGATACCACCGCAATACACACAAGGTACATGTGACTCTACTTCTGAATGTGGGAAGGTGCTCTTTTTATAACCAGCTTACATCAAAAGTTAGGTGATTAAAGGAAAATGCATCATCTAGTCTGGAACTACAGTACTTCTTCCACAAGGGTGCAGGGTTATAGCTGCAGTTGAAAAACCAAGATGCCTGTGACTATTCAGATTAGACAATCCAAAACTGAAACATTGCTTGATCCTACAGATGCACTTAATGCTCAACATTCTGTTTTTTTTATTTCATGTCATTAGAGGAAGGAGAAGGTTTTTACTTTAATGTATTAGTAATTCCCTCTGTGCAGTTCCATATTGCAGTTCCTGGAATTTCTTCTCTCACAAAGGAAAGGCTCTCATTTCTGAGTTTTCAAGTTTACATACATCAGATGGAGCCAAATACTGGGATTTGTCTTAAGGCTTGTGGTACCTTCTAAAATTTTCCTTGTGAGTCAGTTCTTCATAAGTTTCATAGCAGACTCATAATTTAGGCAGCTGAGCACAGATATGGATGGCTAACTGTAGATGTTCACATTTGACTGTGTCAGTGATGATAAAGTATGCTGTTTTAAGCATATGTGTTTGCTAGGCTGTGCTGACAAAAAAGCACTGCCATTTTTTTCCAATCCCAGTGCTTAATTTTCCTTTTTAGTCATGGAAATACAAGGGCAGGGAAATCTACAAACTGCACTTCTTATTTCCACACATTTTTCAGTGGTAAATTTAACACTGCAGTATTGCTGCAAGTAAACAGAAGGCTTTTCCTGATAACAGATGGGGAGGATCTTGACCTATCCTTTGTCAAATATCACATGAGTCAGGCTACCTGATTGCCATCAGGCTGCGTGCCTGGGTGGGCGCCAGGGTGGTCAGGTAGGGTATAACAATAGCCATTCATCACGCCCAGCCTGTCTCTCCCCTCTGTCACTAAGATAAAATGATCTAATATAATCAACCCTACAGGAGACACAAGGCTTGCTGGTGTTTTGTTCTTGGTGGAGAACCTTGTAAAAACAAGCACATGCAACTACAAACAGGTCAGGAAACCTCCCACAACATTTCTAGTGTGGTAACTGATAGCAGTCATATTCATTGACTAAATAATTTTGAGGCACTTCTGTGGTTTTTTTGCTTCCCCCTGCAGAGGTTCTGTAATTTAAAAAAAAAAAAAAAAAGCCAGGCGTGTATGTTTGTTTGTTTATCACTGTATTTCTGCTGCAACAGATAATGACATGGCAATGACAATGGTTCCACATGGCTTCTGCCATTGATGGTGACAGAAAGGAACAGAAACAGGACAAGTAACAGTGAAATTATGTAAGATAATAATGGCCTGGACTAATTCTAGAAAGATTACTATTTGGATTAAATAGGCTCTGAATATTTTTCTCTGTGGGATATCTGTGGCAAATTTTTCATTAGGTGTTATCTGTCTGTTATATTTACTTTGCACATGCTTGGTTTTGCTCCCTAAATTTTTTTGTCAAAGTACTTCATTCAGCTCATGTTTGGTGCTCCACGTCCAGTCACTCTCACAGGAACCTGCATTTACTATTTGAAATGAGGAAGCTTAATATAGCTACACCTTATCTTAGTTGCAGTTTGATGCCCAGAAGCCCTGGACAGTCCTGCAGGCCTTATCCTATGTGAGTAGATTTTTTCATAAAGAGAGACTCTGAGAGAAAATCTGCCATGAAGGATTTATAATCCATGCAGACAGTCAAAGGAAAGAAATCATTATCTTCCACGTTTTCCATACTGTGAACACAGGACTGTCAGGTTTAGTAAGTTCAGCAGCAGTGGTTTAAGATGTTACCCTCCCCAGCTGTTTGCCACATGGGTGAATACCACACAGTGGTCTGGATGGCAATTTTCTACTTGGAGTGGTGGAACGCACAAATAATTTGTCTAAGGACTTATAGCTATGTGCAAAAATGTGAGCAGTTAAAGGGCTCTTGTCCTATGTTTTTTTGTGGGACACGTATGAACTGTTGTATTTTTTTACAAAAAATTAATTAATTTTTATGCCACATTTCATCTTCATACTGACATAATAAAACTGGGTTAAGCTCAGTTCATTGGAGATATCTTACAGAACACAATACCTTGTAATGTAGATTTACATTAAAATGGTAAACATTCAGAAGGCATATTATAGCATTATATACGTAAAATACATGTGTGTATATACATGCATTAAATAATTATGTGTTTCATATAACATTGCCATATGAAAAGTGTATGTGCTGGCTGTGTATGTCAGTGTGGTTTCTTTGGTTTCTGTGAAGCTTTGGCCATTTAGGGCATCCAAGAAGTATTTGTTTGCTGTGCCTAAATTGAATTTCCAAGACTCTGACTGCAATTCTTATCTCTTCGTAATGTTTTAATAAATGCAAGTGTTTTAAGGCCAGCAGGTACCACTGTGATAATCTGTTAAAATTTTCTACATAACAGCTGCTAGATAATGTTATCTACATCAAGTCCATAATTCCTGATTTTGTTCAGCTCTAGGCTTGTTCCTGTTGAAATTAAAGAAAAAAAATTGCCCCTGATTTGAGAACATCATCTAGATGACAGATGAAAGACCTGAGTCTTGCCCTCATTCTGTAGAGCTGTACAAGTACACAATACATCTGAGAGTCCCTTTTGCCTCCTCTGTTTCTGTTAATCAATTTTGTTATACTTTGCTACCCAGATCATATTTGGATCGACACCTAAAATTAAGGCATTTTTCTATATTGTTGATGTGTTTATGAGAAATCATCTCAACAGTACACAGGAAGTTGTTGAAAATGTTGGTTGAATGGTAGGGGGGAGGACAAAGAATAATTCTTGGCCAAGTATACTGAAATAAACTCTCCTTAATATGTAGAAAGTTATCATTTGGGAACTTCCCTCCTTGTCAGTGAAACATTTTTTACATTGACATGAAAGTCTTTAAAATACAATGAAAACTAATAGGGTATTTATTTCAAGTATTTAATCAACACTTGAATATTTTATATTATTTTCATTTTTGAAAGTTTAAACAAGTAAATTTGGCCTTGAAACAATGCAGCAGTTTTTATTGTACCAGGGTATTGGCATCTTCCCCTTTTTTCATCCCTTTTTGAATCAAAGTAATTTGCCAAAGTAGATACAAATTTGAAGAATGCTTAAAAAAATGATTTTCCCCCCTGACTTAAAAATGCATCTTCATTTGTTTGAGTACCTGAATTTTTTCTAAAAGATTTTTAATGGTATGACTTTATAGCCTGCAATCAACATTACAACAGATATTTAAGATAGCAGTATTTGAAGTGATCTATTTAAGAAGGCCATAATTCGAACTATACTGATATCTAATTCCGAATTTTAATTCTGGCGTTATGTTTTTAACTTTTAAAAATGTATTTATTTTTTGTCTCTCAGGATTTTGAGGTTTAGGTCAGATATGTTGCTCTTTGAACACAGGGTACGCTCAGTTCCAGCTTTTCAGTGGAGCTGCAGTTAGATTTCTTCTCTGGGGTGTCGATAACATTTTTGTTGGACAGGGCTTGATTGAATTAGAGAGCATGAAGGCATGGTTTTGCCTACATATTTTCAGCTACAAAAGAAAAAATCCCACTCTTCTGCGTCTCAGCCACTTTTCATGCTGATTCTGTATATTACAGAAGACAAAGCAATACTGACAAAAATTTTCTGTTAGATAATCTGTTTATAGAGGGCTTGTTTTCCTAAGTGGCTCTAATGGCACACTGCCGACCATGTGGAGATTCAGGGGATATTGCTCCCGCTGTGGGAAATACGATGTTCCTCAGTGTCTCCTCAGTAGGACGGTTCTGTCTGGCTGTGATGGGCAGACGGCACCATTGTTTTTTTGCCAGTGAAAGCTTATGGAGCTACATTCAGTCCTATAGGAAGCAGACATAACTTCTTCACTGAAAGAGTCTGTCGATTTTTTTGCTCGGTAACATCTGGTCTGAATCTGGCCTTTCATGATATAATGAAATATGAGGTAGAAATAGGAAAGGCAGTTCAAAGAAAATGTCAGAGGTGATCCTCTAACCTGAAAAGAATGAAAAATAAATAACAATTTTATTAAGTAGTTTTTTAAATGGAGTTTTTAATAAAATGTTTTCTTGAAAATTTGGAAATGCATGGTCTAATTTTTAGCATACTTCTGCTAATTATATCATAGCATCTTTATTCTAGGGTTGATATTAGAAAAAATTGCTTATGGGATACTTAGGAGGGAGTCCAATTTCATGGTTTAAATCTTGTTAAAGTTGTCAATACAGACAAGTGGTTCAGATTCAGAAGCTGATATATGCTTGAACTTCTGGGCCTGTGCCAGATAAATTCTTCTTACTCCTGCAAGGTTAATATATTCAAATATCTATTAGCACATTGGGGGCTGACAGTGAGGACTGTATAAAAGAAAGCATAAAGAAGAGGATTTGATGTTTCATAGCCACTGCTGCATTGCTGTAGGATGCAGGCAGTGTGGACAGCCTGTTTGTGTGGTGTTATTCTGGCTCATTGACAGGGCTGGATCTACCCAGCAGGAGGAGGGTGCAGGGAAGATGGACTCAGTCGAGAGGCGATAGACACAGGAGGCAATGAGGGGAAGTCCTATGAGATATCAAGGAAAAAAAGGTAGCCAGGTAATAACACAGTGTCCACAGATCTGGTAGAGCCTCCATCCACAGAGATACTCAGAAATCCACCAGACAGGAGCCTTCTCTAAACTAAATTTTTCTCTGAATCCGCATTTCAAATGACTCACTTCCATGACATCAGTGTTTCTTTATGTATTTATATAATAGGTAATGTTAAAGACAAGACAAAAGAATCCCAAGTACTCAGGTTAATCAGGATGATTAGCCTTTTGTTTTAGATAAGCCTTGTGTATCACTCACACTGTTCAGCAGCTGGTGTGCATGCCGAGTAACGCAAAAATACATTATATCCAGGATAAGATTTACTGTGTTGCTCATTTTGGACAACTTCAGGTATGCCAAGCTTCTAGTTTGTGATAAATCATGTTTCATGAGTGTTCTGCTTAGAATGGAATGGAGAAATAGGTAATGAGAACAATAGGATGTGAGTGTTTACGTAATTTTTGAAGTGTGATGTAGCCTTAATTTAATTCATAATGTTTATTCTCACATTTTCATAAGAAAAATGGATCACAGTTTTGATCTTCTTTGAAATGGACTTCAGTGGATCAGGCCAATGTAATGATATAAAACAGAAATAAAGGAAGTGATAACATTCATCAATAGAAGAATGAATTGAGTTTACAGAGGATGCAGTCTGCCCTCTAGCTCAAGCACTCAATCTTGAAGGGAATTTTTTTAATGTGGTGTGATGGCTAATATGAGTCACAGCAGCATGCATTAGCTTTGTTTTGAAACTGTAAAAGATGCATGAAATTCAAATCCAGATGCAGGGGGGTGAAGAACTATGATTCATTCTTCTATTTAAGAAACATAAAAAATATCACTCATAAAAAACCTTGGATGTTGGATCAGATTTTATCTCAAAAAGTCAAGCATGTTGATGCTGTTCCAACTTCAGCACAAATAAATGGGTAAGCTATGTACATTTTGGGGTTGCACTGACTGTAAACTTATAGTTTTGTATGTTTTCAAATGAAGCTCATTCAATAAAAGCACAATCTAGAAGTTAAGGGCATGCCATTAGGAAATATTTGTGTTTCCTGTTTACATGTGACATTTGTGAAGGGGCTAACACACACAGAGCTATAGCTTTCATGGGCAGAAGGTGGACAGAGATGGTTCAAGGGGGAGTGGTGATTTGCCAGTGTGAGCTTCTGATGATGTAGTACTTTTAACATAACATCCTTTTGGAAGGTTTTGGCAGGGGATTCTCTTGTGGCATCTGACAGCGCAGGAATTCTCTTACTCCTGCTGGCAAGTGCCGTTTGACTTACACTTAGTCAAATTAATGTCTTCTATTTAATATAGTGAGCTGGTTTTCTAATTCCTCTCTTGAAGTCGTTAACACTAGTACTGTAAGCAATAGACAAATCCTAGAATTTGTCCCAGGGATTGATCTAGAAACAAAAATGGAGACAAATAAATGTGAAGATAACCTTTCTGACCATTCAAACTTTCTCCCTTTACCAGTGGTACCTTCTTGCAGGACATTGGTTTGGATGGCCTTTTCAATGCAGTGCTGTGGCTAGCTTCAGAAGAATTATCAGCGTAATTATCAGAATTCAGAGTAATTATCTTTGTGAAGTGTTTGCTTGTGCATGTATCATGAAGCCCCTTGCTAATACTAATGTGCTGTGCACGTGTTTGAGGTAAAACATTGTTATTTTCTTCTTTCATGGCAAAATCGAGACAGTTTCCAGTTACTGCTTGCACATACCAAAGTGCAGAGGAGGCTGCAATTTACTTTAGGAGTCATTTCCCTTATCAATGAATCATCCCTTTTTTTTTTTTTTCTTTAATTAGATGAGAAAGGCACACATACCAAGTCCCAATGCACTAGCACATTACAGAAAACTTGTAATAAAGATGTGTGCTTTTCCACTGAAGTACTCAGTGAATCTCTTTGCAGAACAGATTACCAAATTATTGAAAATATTATAGCCAATGAATTCCTACTTTCACATGATATATTAAGTGATTAAACTTCTCAAATTCCATCTAGAGCAGTTTCTGACTTTTTCTAAATGAAATTTAAAATTGTATATTTCAGTCTGGAAAAGCAATAATGGAAAATGTGATCAGAAGTGAAGCTGTGTGCACTACATATCAAATAGAAATCCCACTGTAATAATCAAATATATGATGATATCTGCCTTCCCCCTCACAAAAAGACTCCCAGTTACTCTATCAAAATAGGGGGAACCAAATTTAAACAAGAGTAATTTTTTTTAAGGAAAATAGCTACTAATCACAGCCGAATATCCTTTATTTTCCAGGGAGCCAGCTTGTCGAGTTTGTCTGCAAAGATGTCTGAATAATAAACCACAAAAAGCTATATGGATTTCTATCTACTTTTCATCTGTGAATAAATAGGCTTGTCTAATGAAAAATTGGTCAGTCTTAAATTTAGAAGCAACAAAGAATGAAAAACATCACAACTTAAAAGCAGGCTTTTATTTGCTTTCATCATACATCAATTCACAGCAGGTGGAATTAAGTCATTGAGGCAACTATTTGTGGTAAGAAAGTTTAAGGCAGATTATATGAGGCATAAGCTATTTTACTGCTTGTAGGATTTTACATGAATGACAAACATCTAACATTTTCTAAATTATAACAGTGATGGATGATTTCCCCTGGTCTTTATCCATGCACTACATGAATTATTGCATACACTTAACTTCCATGCTGTTTACTGTAGGACTTATGCTTGTTCCATTCCTTGACCCTCCGGCAACTGCACAATGCTATAAAATTGTTCTGTTGTTAAAAATTGTAGTTTTAGTTGCAGATAAAGGAATAGCATTTCTAGTGGGGCATGTAGGAATCTCTTCCTTTGGATAATGTGATCTGAATAAATATGGGGAGTAGGGAAATAAACATAATTTCTGCCTTTTACCTTGTTGTCGAAACTGTGAAGAATCCTTACTGGTCTTCCCAAAGGACCAGTGTCATACACTTGTCTATCAGATGCTAAGGAAACCTGTGGTCTGTGCAATGATACTATCTTTTGCTTTCTGTTAGTGTGAATTGCCAGGAACTCTACAGGAAATAAATATCTAAAAATTTCCCATATACATCTTGAGTCAAAAAAAATGTCGAGAATATCTAAATAGATATTGCTTTTCTGAAAACTAATAATTCTTTGCCTGTATCTGTTCTTCTGCACCTGGCTACACAATCCCTCATTTGTGCTAGAAACAACATGTATGTGGCCCCATGGACAACTGTATGGTGATCAAAAACCCTCCAGATAAACTAACTAAAATAATAGAAACTAAGAAAAAAAAACTTAGCTGCGCTGTGAAGCTTAAAGAGGTCTAGCTAAGTCTAAGGCTGAAACTTGGGACTTACTTTTCATGTAGTATCTCATGCTTTATCACAGCTTCAGGATCCTGTAGTGGAGGCTGATTGACCTCATTGAGGTTTTTTTCCTTATGATGAAATTATGTATATTTCAAAAGAGTTGAAATCACCACAGATTAAGCCAGAACAGATTTGTTCATCTAGATCCATTGCTTATGCAACTAACCTCATTTGAAATGACTGAATGACTTCAAGTAAGGAAAGGTTGAATTCCTATTAATATTCTCCTTTGCAACACATTCTTTATGCTTTACCATAATCTCCCCCAACAGCCTCCTCCTCTAATGGTCCAAGTCTTTTTCTTTCTCTGGAGGTCACCCAGCCAGTGTTGCTCTCCAGTGCTTTAATGGTTATTCTCAAAGCTGTCTGGCATGACAGCCCTGTGACCTGAGCCCCCTGTGGCTGTGGTGGCTCCACCAGCGCTCCATGAGAAGCTGTCTGAACTCTTATTGTAATGGTGAGGATTCAGAAAGAGTAGGACCAGCAGAAGGTAGATACCATCTATTTTCCTGTTTGTCTAGTTCATGCACCCCGCTTCATGCTTATCCACTCACGTCTATCCACTCTTAAGGATAGAATCTCATTTCTAGTTTCAAACTGAAGCGGTTGCATATTCCAGCTGTTCCAAAGGAATTTCAGGAGATGACGTATTTCAAATCAGCAAGATTTTAATCCTGTCTTTCTTCTGGCCCTCAGCTGTAAATTGCCAACCTGATTCCTGGTTAACAGTCTGATTGGAAACAAACAAGTGAAGGAGCTTTCTTCTGCAGCTGTGTGTGTTTTAGTGCTAGTTCTTGTACATGTAGTTTCTTGCACGTGAGCAGCTTATTTCTTATGAGTCTTATTTTCCCAGGTAATCTGTATTGCATGATAAACATCTTAAGGAATTAAAAACAGATATTTGGAAAAATTAGGGCTGTATTAAGACATAGGGAATAAATTTCCTTACAGTAAGATTTATCAAGGATAGAGGCTAGAAAACTGAACAAGGTGGAGTAGGGTCATAACTAGATTCTCAGCTTTAGCCTCAGAAAACTGCTGCTGTCCCTGTGTCTACAGAAATACCAGACTTCATCTCTGAAGTGTTTTGAGATGTTTGAAAAAGTCCTCAGTGAGGACTAGATATGATTATGTCAGTAACTTTTACATCACACAAAACTTGTCAAATGTGAGTAACACTGATCTTACCTCTAGAGGGCCTATGACGTTTACTATTTCCTCTCTTTGTATCTGTCTTATGGGAAAGATCCTGTGCAAGAGCAACATGTTATTATTGTAGTAGTGTATCAGAAATGTCTGAGGCTTCATTACCAGTGAGTTTCAGGGGCCTGTGCACCTCTTACTGCTCAAGCAGTTAGAGCAGAATAGCAGTCAGTTACTAGTTCCTTGAAAACTACCGAAACCTTCTGCCCTTGTTATTTTCCTCCAGATTTTTTTGTGGCTTTGTATATTGGAAAAACATGACTTAAGGGAGAGAAATTGCAGGTTTTTATGTATAGGTACAGTAGTTCCACTGTAGTGAGAATGGTATTGCATTTACTTTAACTGATAGGTTTGTGTGTGGACCCATGCATGTTGGCTTCAGTCTGTTTTACATCCTTTCAGATTGTAACTGATAACTTTCAGAAAATAAAAGCCCCTTACAAATAGTAACTATGGATAAGTGAAAATAAGCCATGAATTTTTTCTGTTAATGGACTCCACATGTTCTCAGATGTGCCTTTATATTTTGTTTATTTTTTTCCCCCTAATCGGCAATTGGAGAGTTGTACAGCAAATTAGGAGAAGAGCTTTCAACAACCCTAACTAAACATGAAACAGTCATGACAATGAAGTGCCTTTGAATCCCCTCAGATTCAGAAAGAATGGGAAAAAACTAATTTCCTGAAGACTTTTTCCATTCACTTGCCATAAAAACCTGCTTCCTATTCTGATAGGGTGATTCCCAAGTCAGCACATCTGCAGAGGTGTGTGGTTACTCTGCAGTGTTACAGCCCAGAGCACCCTCAGCTGTGACTTCCACTTCATCTCACCCAATTTAACTCCCTCCAACTACAGAAGGCTAATAATGAGTAGGTTGCCATAAGTTTTTAAAGAAATGGCAGGAAACATCTTAATGCAACTGTCAGTCTGTGCACGTACTGTAGGCGCTTGCTCTCTGATAGCCTGCAGCTTAAAAGCGCTGTTCTTTGCCAAGGAAGAGGCGGCTATCTTCAATCTGGCATCTGAGAATGACAAAGTGATCTATCAAACAGAATTAGGAGCACAGATCCTTCCTGTTCTGTTTAGCTTTGTAATTCAATCTGAGTCAAACCAGAGGCCCAGCCTGAGGAGAAGTGCTCCTTCAAATCTAATGAAGCAGTTCTCCGATTTACCATCGTACAAACATTAATATGTAAACTTCCTATGCATATAAGAGATATAAAGGCATATTGTATATGACAGGAGTTCCTTATCAAGGTATGCTAAATCTGAAGCTCTCCTACTGGATTTTTCTTCACACTCTCTGTAGGCTTCTGCAGCTACCTTTCTATTTGTCTTTTCAGTGCCGCTCCAGGGATCCTAGCTGTATTTCTAGCCTATACCTAGGTATATTTCTGAAAAAAGATTTAGAAGTATCACATAGCTTGTGAAAAACTGGGCTGTCAGTAACATGGAAGATTTGAAAAATCTCATTATTTCATTGATTTTTGTCACGACCATTCTGTCTTATACACTTTTGTTTAGGGAATAAACTTAATGTTCTCTGTGCTATATGAATGTTGTCTGTGATAAGACCTTCCAGACATTATGGGTGGGTAATTTTTTTGTTTGTTTTGTTAAACTTTTGTGTGTTCCCAGCTTGATAAAATATTATGAAGGTACAATGACAATATGTCTATATGTAAGATATGGCAGGTAAAGATGCAAGAGAATGTGTGCACAAAAGAGGAAATAACTCCTCAGCTCAGCATAACTTTTCTACGATGACCTGTTCTTCTTCTGGAATGCTTTTTTGTACCTGCTGTGCAGTGTTGGTTTAATTATGAATTTATGCTATATATTTACTTAAGAGATTCTGTTATTGAGATAGGGTATTTAAATCTTCCCCTAAAATGGCTCATGTAAAAAAATCATTGACCAAGAATACTTTAATCTAACTTCAATTACTTTATTTTTCATTCTGCCCTTGCTTCTTTTTCACTCTTGTTTGTCTGTGTCACACCTGATATTTTGACTGTAAGTTCTCTGGTAGAAGCTGTCTCATATATCTGTGTAGCACATCACAAAAGAACACTAACCTCTGTGGATTTTCTGGGTAAAACTGTTTAAACCATTGAGATCTTTCTAAAGAATAGTTTTGAGCCCTTTTTTCTGTGATTTTTTTGTTTGTTTGGTTGGTTGGTTTTTTACAATGAAAATGAGTGTGTAAAATTAGGACGTTTATCTTGTTACAGTTCAGGATTTGGTAAGAGATCTACCAAGGAACAGAAGACTAAACATGCATGACTTCCTCCTATGAACCCATTTAGAAGGTTAAAATTTTATTTGGGCTTTTGGGTTTGTCTCTGTTGACTGCACAAGAGAGTTTTAAAGATGAAGAAACAAAGTCACAAAACATGCCAAAACATTCTTAAATGTAGCAGTGCAGTGGAAATAATGACAAATAATATAGTAGAAATGCTTTAAAAACAACAACAGGGAAAGCAGTTGCAAGCATCTTCTAAAAAGGGTATGATTTGGCTGAAACCTCAGGCTGGTAGAATCTTCTTAAAGTTGTGCATTCTTAGGAGGCACACCATTTAATTGCTCCTTTTTCACTGAAGTTTAATATTGAACTTGGTGCACAGCCTTAAAAGCAAACTAACTCAACAGATCTGTCTTTGGGCCATTTTATTTCACCAATCTAACTTTGCTGTGGGTTTCTTTTTACAAAAACTTAGTTCAGGCTGTATTGCCTCAGGCACGTGTTCCATTCCCTACTTTAACCTCTGCTAGTTTCCCAAATCCTTAGGAAATTCTGAAAACTGAGTTTCCACTTGGAATGAAACTTGACAGAATAAAACAGCACAAGCAATAAAGTGTAACACAGTAGTGCACTTACTTAGTGCAAACTTCATATTTCTTCAGATCACTTGTGGTAGTCTTCATCAACTTCATTTTTTTCATCTAACATAAGAGCTATTAAAAACTGATACACAAATGAGGTAATGTGAGTTAATTTAATTTCTTTAGTAGAGAACACAGCAATGGAATATTCCTTTTCATCTATGATGAGGGAAATTCTGGGATTTTCCCTTGTATCCACATGTCATTTTGCCAAGTAATTTTCCAGTAATTCAGGAGTTGGCAGCGATGAAAGGCTATAGCAGGAGCAGCATGGTGCTCTGACAGCTGGATGACTCCACCATAGGCAGGAGGCCAGTAAAGGCCAACTGCATTGCAAAAGTGACCTGATTACTCTTCTGAATGGGAACAACAGGCTGATCTTTCTTCTGTGGGTTCCTGTCACCCTGGTGTGATATAGAAACCACTTCACATGCCTTTGCATCTCTGGTTTTATTCCATGCTGTTTATGCCTGTGAAGGCATGTACCTATTAAGCTATCCAGAAGTTTGTGTTTGGAGCTGTACTGGTTTTCTGTCTAATTCTTCAGCTCAGGTCTATTTGCCTGGCTTGGAAACATAGCAAGAGATAGCAACTAAAGAGAAAACCACCTTTCTGTGCTGGAGTTGTCTTTGGAGTGGCTTTTGCAATTTGAAGTCAATGTTAGAGTCCTGTGGTGTTTGACCCTTAGCATTTTCCAGGTGTGTACATGTACAGACCACTTTTCCTCACAGGCACCAAGGACAACAGAGCTGTGATTGCACTGGAACTTGATTTGCATTATCAAAACACTGCATAAGGGATCATAACTCATTTCCTTTTGCTTCCCTGGATGTATTGGATCTCTTAGTTGTTTGGTTCTCTACAGTGTTTATGCCAGGAACTATATCTTCTTATGTTTCTACATATGCCTGAGATGCAAATCTGGTTGATTCAGTAGATTCTAAACATGCACATGTTTCATATATCAAAACTTGAACTTTTTCAGAGTAGCCCTCTTCAGTGTAGGATCAAAAAATGTTGGCACTTTCATTCCTTATTTCAGTTGAAACCAACAATTGTACAAGACCCAGGCTGGAAGAAAGTGTTAATTGACTCAAAGCCCAGAAGTACTCAGGGTAAAAGCAGCAGATAACAGGAAGGCTTTTCTCTGTCAGTAGATAAATTAACATCACCACTGAAAACAGTGGCACAATGTTAGTAATGTCATGCTGCTCTCAGTCTCGGGCAACATGCTCAAAACCAGCATTATATTAACTCGATTCTTTTGGACACTACAGAACTGTCATTCCAGGAGGGAAAACCAAGCTTTTCCTCCCCTCTTCATAGCCTTGGGTTAGAATATATATTCTTATTAGGCAGGAACGATTCATATATAAATAGCAACTATTCACTGGCAGTGAGGTCTTCAGTGGTACTGGTTTTTTTTTTTTTTCTTCTGTTCATATGAAAAATGGGTTGTTTTGTTTGTTGTTTGTTTAGGTTTCTTTTTTCCCCTTCATATGCTTATAAATGTGCCATATTTGGAGGGCTTTCTTACATGTAGATAAAAATGCGCTCTGTTCTGACAAAGTCCAAGTTCCTGCAGAGTAATGAAAAATTTCAGCAAGGTTCCCAGATTACTGTAAAACATGAACAAAAATATTGTGTTTCTCAATAATTTTGCTCCTGAAAGGGTTGAACTTTCAACAAGGATTGTTGAAGGCAGACATCAGTATGCAATAGTCATCCCAGGTGGCAAAGGCATAAAAAGACTGAAACCAGGGGTCATAAAATAGGAAGTATTGAGCAACCTTAATAATAGGTGGTGCTATCAGACTTGCCTATAAATAATCCATGTTGTCAGGAAACTAATGGATATTCTGCATTCAATGTTGCTATATGAGTCAAGAGTAAGTGCTTCACCAGATTTTCATTATTGATGTGTCTAAACTTTGTTTAAATATTATGCCTGCATTTGGGACAGGAGAAAGTAATAAGAATCCTTTCACAGCTGGTGCTCTGTGACAGCCACCTTGCTTTGCACAAACAGCTGAAATCCTCAATGTATGTTTTCAGAACAGTAGTTGCCACAGCTTGGGAAAGAAAGGTAATCAAAATGTTTTAGGTAATAAAGGATATGCATGAAAGATTAAGAGAACAGATGTTTGTTTCAAAAATAATTAAAGAAACCTAGGTGTGGGTTTTTTCTTTTTTTTTTTTTTTTTTTTTTTTTAAATGCAGGGAGAGTTTCTACCACTTGCTGGCAGAGGGGGCTGTCTGTCCATGGTTGGCAGAACATCTTCCAGTCGGGAAACACAGCAGGGAGTAACCAAAGTTACTCCCAACAGTAGTGTGGTACACAGGGCAAGGAAGTGAGAAACACGAGTCAAAAGTGTCTCAGTGATTTTGATGGAAATAATGGATACCTTTCCCTAGAACCTAATGGAAGCAGGGAATATTTGACCTCTTTGATCATTGAAGATATTTACTATTTTATTTAGTTCAAAATATTTGTTAAATGCAGATACACAGAACAATATTACAAACTAAGATGAAGTGACAATGTGTAATGTTTCAGCCATTGTAAAAAGATAAACATGAGCTATAAATGAGGAATTTCGATATTTCTATGGTTTTAAGGCAGTTACCTGTAGACTTTGGTAGTCTTATTTGATTTCTCAAGCCTATTATTGAATTATGCTGATAAGGACAATTTAAAAGCAAAATACCAGATCCTTAAATTTCTGCTTTAAGATTTCAAGAGGAATGAAAGGTCCATCAATGAAACTGGGCTAGAACAACCATTAAACAGTCAGAAATTTTGTTGGAAGAATGCTGTGGAAAGTGAAAATGTTAATTGATGTGTGATGTTACTTTGGAAATACTGAGGGCGAAAAAAAAAGATTTTTAAACGGTAAAAACAAGCACACACTAAGTTGCCTAAATAATGGGAGAACAGAGGAGAAACTTGCCTTTAATGACCCTAATTGAGCAGAAAACTGTGACTAGTGACTATTCTCATTTGAATACAGTACTTTGTTTGGGCTTATCTATCCATCTGTTCACTCCTCTTACATAAACTAGTTCGGTCTGACTCTAAGACTGAACAGAAATACCAACACTTTCTAGTAGGAAGTAAAGTAGTTGGAGAGAATTTAAGTGACCTTTTGAAGACTTAGGTGGGATTTGACCATGCTGAGAGCGTCCTGGCCATGCTGCAGCACCAGAATGCTCAGTTGCCCAAATATTTTCCTTTTGGGTGTTTCCTTGACTGCTGCTGATGGGTGATCTACCCAGGCTCAAGTGAGTTTAGCTGTGTGTGCAGGATACAGTAGCCACAGCAGGGGTGGTGCCATTAGGCTGTTCTCGGCTAGCAATCGGGAGTACTGCTGTTTGAAATAAGCACTGGTGAATTTGTGTAGGACACACATGTCAGAAGTAAGGCACAAGATCTGTACAAAGTCTGTATTTCTTCTATGTGGGTTGTAGACTCCCCCTTTCCTGTCCCCCATGTCTACGTTAACTAAAGGCTACAGGGAAACCCACATAATTAAAAGGCACTGAGGTCATGAGCTGGTTATGAGGCAATTTAGGTTTCTTGTGCAGGCCTGCTGGGTCAATGGATATACAAGTCTGCTTTCGATAGGAACAATGATCTTCTTTTGTAAAACATGAAGGAGAAAAACATGATTTAGGAAAGTCTAGTGCCTCACTGAGGCTTAATTGCATTTTCAGAGATGCATATAGTATTCTGTTTCACTTCAGGATGCACAGGGCTGATCCTGTCACTACTGAAGTATTGAATCTGAGACTGTATCACAGTTAAAGTAGCATCCCAGTTGAAAATAACATCTGAATAAACATTTACTCAACTGAGAAACTGAACTGTAGAAAATACTGCTTGAAATCTGCTCATTGCTATGCAATAGGACTAGGGAAAAAAAGACAATTTCCTGAAATTCCAGTTGGCTTCACACCTCTGTGGTTCTGAAAAATCCCCCAAGGAGTACGTGCTTGGTGAGTGTCAACTGGCCTTGGAGTATGAGCATGTATGGGATAGCAGATTTTACTTACTTACCTAAGAGTCATGCTTCTTTTATCCCCAGTACATGTTCTTCATTGATCTCTAGAAGCTCCGTTAAGTACCTGGGCAAGTTAGGCTGTATTTTACCTACAGAGTTATCCTATAATGAGTAAAATATTACAAATTACAACATCTGTGTTTTAGCACAAAATAAGTGTTTATAAAAAACACTTCATTTTGGTATGAACAAGGCTCAGAAGTTATTGAGGCCTGAGGGTTATTTCTTCTTACTCTTGTGGAGCTCTGTTCTGTCCAGTTCCCATCTTTTGTTGCTGAAGTGTAATAAATGTCCTTTGTGTAAGTTGTGGCGCAAAGGCGTCTTTAATGTTCCCATTCTTAGGGAGATGCAGCATGTGCTGCTAATAGGAGAAACTTGCACTTACAATGACATTTGGCTTGGATTATTTTCGAGTTGATAAACCAGTTCTGTTTCATAGATGTGTGGGAGCAGATCCTTTATTTCTTCCAGCCAATAGTTTAGCATGATTAGATAAAGTCCCTTGTACAATCTTAGGTTAAAATTAATGGTGTAAAAGATAGTTTTCAGGGAAGGTTATGCATCCATCAGAAAAAGGACAATGCATTTGCAGAAAAGTTAAATACTAAGTTTTTTTAAAGCTTTTTTTAGATTTTATGTCCTTAGTTGATCTTTTATACTTAGAACAAACCTAAAACTATTTTGAAAATATTATTAATGGTACAGTACTAATTAATGGAAGTAGAAAGTGCTCCAAGGTTTGATGTGCAGTCCAGGTGCAAGGTGTCAGTGGAGCAGAGAGAGCTGCTTTGGACATGCTGTTCTGAATCACAGCATCTCTAGGTGGATACTCTTAATCATTGGGGTAATTTTCAGACTGATGGGGAAAAATGCTTACATGTTGGCTTTTTGGTATAGTGAGTTGTTTTTATTTACAAGTTAGATCTTCCTTGTGAAATGTAAACAATTTGCAAATAATATACTTTCTGAAAAATTAAATACAGGAGAGACTTAAGCCTCTCCTATTTTTATATTTTATTGTATTTTTTTAACTCTAAAGCTTGGTATTGCTGAAAGAACCAAGTCTTTTTGAGTGAAATGCTTTGTAGCCAACAAACTCCTGCTGTGTACTGATCTGGGCTGCCATGAACATTGGGGGTTAACACAGTGGGGCAGTTCAGTGTGGGAGTGCCGTGCTGGTTCGGGACCTCACAGCTGGAAAGCTCTGGCAGTGACCGGCTGGAACAGCTGTACAGCTGCTTGTGATGCTCCTTGTTCTGTATTTTTATTACTTTTCTGCCCCAGCCTTGCTACTAAGATGTTAGAAAACATGATAATGCCCAGTGAGATTAATGATTGTGTCAATTCTTAACATGTAGCAAAAACACTGGTATTTCCACTGGATCTAAGTTTTGGGGGGGGTTTGTTTGGTTTTTTCTTTGTTTGGGGTTTTTTTTGTGTTTGTACATCCATAAGCAAGTCAGATGACCTGTGACTTGCAAAAGAGTCTTAACTTTAATCTGCATATAACTTTATTTACACATTTTAGCAGCTTATTTCATCTTTTGTTAGGATATTTTAAAAGTACTGGGCAACATCATCAGAATCAGTGAATATTTGGTTTCCCTTTTTTAAAATGGAAAACAATTCAGATTTTAGGTTGTGTGCCTCTTATTAGAAAAATGAGTCCTTATTTTGATCCTTTCCAAATGAAAACCTATAGCTGAAGGAAAGGAAGTGCAGACTATCCGGTGAAATTGCATCCCGGGGTTAATTTTTTAGTTATCAAGGAACCAAATGAGATCAGGTCTTGTATTGTTATCATTGATACCCTTTCTGTTTAAATTTCTTCTATTGAAGATTAATAGTCTTCCACTTAAAATTTTTTACTTTACCTCAATGAACAAGGAGTGAGAGACTAATACAAAGCCAATAAACTCTGACTTGTTGAACTGGTTCTTGAGGGCTGAATCTGAAGCTTAATCTAGCCTGTGAATTTTCACCTAATGGCATGCCATGTGACACATATGGTTAATTTTGTTTCAATTTTTCCTTCTCAAGATAAGTTTATCATTCTATAACTCAACTGCTTATATTACTGTTTTCTTGAGAGTAAAATGTCACCTACCTGTGACAGACTATTTAATGCAGCCTGGTAAAGGAAAAAGCAGCAAGCAGTCTATGAGTAGCTGATACCACTTTAAATAGTGTTACATGGAATGGTCATGTCCCAATTCTCCTGAATTCTAATACACTTTTTTCTGTCTTTGTATAAGGTTAGAGTCCATTGATCTGTTTCTCATTTAACTAACATCTGAATTCTTCTGTAAGTGCAGGATTTGTTTTGATGTACTCCCTTGATCTTGACCCATATCTGAATAATTGAGGATTGGGTAGAATCTTTTATAAATGAGCTAATCATTATACATTAAAACCTATTAGAGTCAATTTGTTTAATTCCCAGTAGAGCTAGTAAGGCCCTTATCTGTGTCAAAATCTTCACAACAAAACGGCTGGCTGTAACAAGGAAGATAAGCTTCTCTCCTCTTTCCCCTGCCCTGACAGTACTATTAAAGAATCTCCTATGCAAAGTAGGTGTTTAGTTCTGAAAGCAGGTGTCAGACTTGTCAATAACTGGCTAAATGTCAATAGTTTGGGTGTGGGATTTTTTTTTTTTAAATCCTTTAAATGAAGCATGGTAAACGTTGACACAAGGGTGCTAATGGCAAAACGATTGCCAATGTTTACAATGCTGTGAGCAGTAGTCCAGCAAAATTAGGGTATCTACTATTAGGTATCTACTGCAGCGCTGGAATTTGCAGTGCCTACCTGTAATCCTGTCTCAGTGTCTGCTTGTAATTAGCATACCTACCATCTTGAATTAACCAGTTGAGAAGTGAAGATATATGATGTGATAACTGCCTGAAAATGGAGGAGTAGAAGTCACCTTTTCTGGTATGGGATTTTATGCAATAAATAGTAGAAAGATTGGGAGTTTCATTCGGTTGGGTTGGGGGGGTTGAGGTTTTTTTTTTTGTTTGTTTGTTTTTAGAGTTATCAAGGAATGGGTTATCAATTGTAAATGTAGAATTAGGAATTGGTAACTGATTAACTTTTAATGGGAGAGGGTGTTTTCTTTTGCAATATCCAGAACACACATAAATAATATACATAGTTGGTTGGATGCAGATTTTGAGTGCTAATGTTTCTGCCAATAATCTCAACCCATATATGAAGGAACTAAATTTCTTCAGTCAGCTTGGGGTCATTTAACCTCTGTGCTAATTTATTTCTTGTCCATTGCCAGGCAGACTTTGCCAAGTACAGTGTGTCAGATTGCATGGCAAGAACATGATATGTTTTATCAGTATTTGCCTGCCAAATCTAGTCCACGTAATATTTTGGGCTGCTTTCAAACTACAGTTTGTAAGAGAGGGGAGAGAGTCTGGTGCTCTGATCTTCCTCATTGGTGACTTTTTCTGTTGCATATTTATTAGAAATGTTCTTTAAATAACTTCCCATTAATAACATAAATACAAATTTATTTATTTTATAATTATTTTATACTATTTAGCCATGGGCAAACTGGGAATTTTATACCAAACAAATGAGTCTTACTGAGGTGATGTAAAGCTGATTGCTATTTGTTTTAAGTTGTGAAAGATTATATATTTTCCACTTATCGAAGTGAACAGTGAAGTAAATAAGAGGGGGGGTCACCTGAACTTAAGGGCATACACAAGTTGCAGCAGAGCGAATTCCCAGAAAATCATTTTTGTCTTTATCAAGATAGAAACAAAACTAGAACACACACTCACTTTGGTGCTCTCTTGTTTCCCTGTATTTATTAACCTAAAACATGTCACTTCTTATGACGGTTTAAGAGGGAATGGGTGATAAAATTTTTGAGACAAGGACTCTTCAGGATTCACTACATAATTTGTTTGTTAGCACAGTGCTGCTATAAAACGTCCATAAAGATAGTGCCCAGTAGATACTTCTCAGCAGTGGGAGAGCAATGTTTGTCACAACTTCGATCCAAACCTGCCAACATACTCTGCCTTTGCAGTCGAGGGTGTGTGGTACATATGTATTGTGACAGAGCTGGACTCCCTCTGTGCAGACTGTCACAGATCATGCAGCTCAGAGGGGTTGCTCTAATTCATGTTGAGTTTATGGAGGTCAACCTGTGACTGAGAATCAGAGGATTTGTCCTGACATTGCACCTTTCCTGTGTTCTCAACCAGGAGCAGAGCAAAGAAAAATTGCATCTACATTAACTGTAGAAGAATTTTCTGAAGCTGTGCTAGAGGGCACTAAATCAGTTGTGCTATTGATTTTTGTAGAAAGGACAGCTGCAAAGCAGATGTAAAGACTTTAATAATCAGAATCATTAGCTTTAAGCAACTTTAACTACTTTGTATGCTCAAACAGATGAGCAAATTTAATGAATTATCTAATGAGTGCACAACTTAAATATCTGTTTTGTATTACTCTGAAAGGACCTGAACAGGAGTGTGAGCATGTGAATATAGTGTGCAGTTGGTTGGGTTAGCCAGGTAAAAATTCGGTCCCATCATTCTGTCCAGTTGGTGATGATGACAGAAGGAATGGGTCAGAATAACCATAATGCAATGTCTAAACCCTGTGATGTTACTGGTTATAAAAACTAGGTTCAAGCAGTATTTAATTCCTTTCTGAATTCTATGCTGTATCAAAATAGGTTTTTTTATATTAACTATATTTTCAAGAGTTACTTATATTTTAAATTAATTAGGATGAAAGCCCTCTCATAATATTGTTTGCTGGAAGCCCTGCTTCCAAAGCAATGAGCCAGTTCAGTTCACTGAATTTTTCCAAATGTCTGTCACAGAACTGTCTTTCCTTTCAGAAGATGGTGGCTAATTATGACTACAACACAGGCAATAACGAGGAAATTACTTCACCCTCTATTCACTTTCAAAATAGAGACCTTTTCTCAAAGTAATGCTTCCCATCTGTTCCCAGATTTCACCAAGCTGCTGGATCAGGGAAACAGAAGCGAGAAGTTTGATGGCTTTACAGCTTGATGTTCTCATTGTAATGTGAAATGTGGAGAGAGTGTATTGCGTTAGGCTGAGGAAATCGATTGAATATACAGCACACTTGGCTTCTAGGCTGCAGCGGGAATAAATGTTTCTGGCTTGTGTTCTCGATGGGATGTATGGTTCTAGGGAGCAAAAGGGAGAAAAGTACAACTTTCTAAATTATAAATTTTTTTGCATTCATCTGCTGTGTACTGATCTTTCTCTGTACTTTGGTAGAATTTAAGGAGATGCAAAAAGCACTCTTTTAAATTCCCTTTGTTAGAAGTTAAAACTTTATGTGGTTTCTTTAATACGTGGAAAGTATTTGGGAACTTTTGGACACTGACAGTATGTTGCAAAATATTTGGTTGCTTTTTATGGCTTAGAGGATGGCTCTGTACCAGATGGCAGTGAGGAATGTCCATGCGTGTATGAAAAGTTTAAAAATTTTCAAATAACAGTCTTGAAAATGGCAATTATTAATGATTAGTAAAATAAAATGCTATGTAGATAATAACTTTTGGTAAGTCTTTTTAGAGAGCACACCGTATGAAGAGGATCAGTGAACTGGATGAATCTATCAGGGTTTTAATCTGAAACTCATATGGACAGAGTCCCGGGTGTCTGGATAGTCATGGCCTACATTGCATTGTATATCACGACTGAAATGCTAGTGTGCTTAGAGAAATGTCTTCTAGCCACCCACTGCATTTCAGGCTTCTGTGACCTTATTACCATTTCTCTCTTCATGAAAGCTGGTGATGAAAGTGCACTCAATAGACCTCTTACCATTATCCAGCCTGTTTCCTGTGATCTTCTTAAAAGAGTTAGGGAGAATTCCTAGCTGGGAAATGAATCTTAGGGTTAATGCAGTCTATCTTATCTCAGATCCCACTGGGAGAATAGGCTTTCTGTAATTCAGCTGCACGTTATCCCTTCTTCATGCAGACAAGATGGATGGGGAGATAGAGCTGCTTGGTTAAAAAAAATGATTAGAGTAGGATTTTGCAATACGAGAAAATATTTGGTTCCAGTTGGACACATAAGCAGAAAGGTTTGGATATAATAAGTGGGACATTTGTAGAAATGATCATGTTTTATTTACAAAAATAAGGAATCCACATTACTGAAAGTGGTAAAACCATGTTGTCAAGGTCTGAATGTTAAACCAGGTTCTGCCTCATCCCCCAGTCATTACATCTGTTAGCTATCTCCTGATTAAATAAAAGCTCTTTTAGATTTAGTAACTTTGCTCTGGATATTGTGGCATCACTGTGCATGTAATGGTTTTAATAAATTTCATTTATAGAACTGAACAGAAAAGCAGTTGCTGGCAGACAGGGCTCTGGCTGCAATATGTTAACTCTTTGGAAACCCACTGTCAGTCAGCAAATGTCTTGAACTTCACCTATACCGCTACAGACAACTGCGAAGGACTAATGTGGGTTTAGGCGGATTTTTTTGTGTGTGGTGTTTCTTTTTATTTAATTAAAATATATAAAATACCTGTATAGTGCTTAGAGCTGATAATACACAATTCTGTTTGCTTTCATTTTACATTGTGATAATTTGTATAAAGGTAGAATTTGTTATAGAAAATACGTTTACTGCAAAATATTTTTTTTTTCCCCTGGTGTGTTTAATCCCAGCAGCAAATAAGCACCACACAACTGCTTGCTTGCTCCCCTCTGGTGGGATGGGGGAGAGAATCAGAGTAAAAGTGAGCAAACTTGTGGGTTAACATAAGAACAATTCAATAGATGTGCACCTGCTCACTGGCAGGACATGGGAAAACTGAAAAGTCCTTGACTTCAGGTCAGCACTGCTCAGCAACAACCAAAACGTCAGTGTGTTATCAACATTGTTCTTAAACGTGAATCCAAAACACAGCACTGTACCAGCCATTAGGAAGAGAATTAACTCTATCTCAGCCAAACCCAGGACATTTCCAGAAATCCCAAAGGATGCCGCAGAAGTGTAAAATCTTTGGAAGATAAGAGCAATCTGAAAGAGCCATGTAGTAGTAGGCCTATGCCCTAGACTTTGGACTTGACCTGGAGCTGACTGTAAGCCTATCACATCTGACATGAAAAAACACATCTGTGTTTTAATCTATTTTCAGGTATGAAGAAAGACTCTAGATCAAATAAACACATTTTTGGTAGTAAAAGGAGATTTTTGTGTGATCCTAGTGAACGGTTGCTAAGCCTACTTTGTGTAAATCTACAGAGGATACGCTAACTTTCAGCTGCTTGGCTCTGAACTCAGACTGAAACAGGACAGATGTGTAAGTCTGGAGGTTGCCAGTTCAAATTCTTTGTTGGCTAAAGGCTTAGTGTCGTGTGTATATGGAACAAGTTATGTTACTATACGTTGTGTGTGCTGCAGATAGAGGGGATATATCCACTAGAGCAGAACCATTGTTTTAAAAGTGGCTTCATTATTTTGTGACAGCAGGAAATTGCAAGATAGCATTAACTTTTATTCATAGGTGTCATTCTCTGCTGACATGGTATAGCAATAGCCCTGAGAACAGCCCTGGGACCAGGCCCATTCTGTGCATATTAAAAACCCACTTATCTGATTGTTCCTTCAAAACATGGAGAGAGAAAAAACAAGTTATTTAGAAATTATTTTTAGGGAATATGAAAGGACAAAACAACTGGAGTGTAAGAAATTTGGTGTTTCTTTTCCCTCTCAGATTCAAGAAACAGGACCTCCACAAAGGAAAGATCTTTCCCTATGCACATTTTCTCTTCACCTTCCTTTAAGTGTTGCATTTTCAGGGACAACATAACACTGTGTTTAAAGTAAAATCTACCCTCTTGAAAGGGGAATTTTACCCTTGAACGTTTTATGTTCATGGATAATATTGATTGCTTTGGACTTGGACACAAAATCTGTACTCAGGCCAACTCCCTTTCCATGTTACCATGGAATAACAATGTGATAACGAAGCTTAAGTGCTGCATGGTGCCTCCACTGGGAATGATGAAAATGCTATATTTGCTTTTGTTATCACGGCTATATTACACCTTCCATCCACTGGTGACACCAGACAGTTGTGTGGTTTACTTGGATTTAGTTATTGTTATGTACTTCTGAAATGGCAGGCTCAGAATTACTCTGCAACAGAAGCCGTCTTCTTGGAGACTTCTCCAGTGGGAACTGTGCTGATTAAATTATAATCTCAGGGAATGAATAATTTTGTCCCCAGATGAAATTCGTTTCAATATTTGGGGGAGGGAGCGCTGTGTTCAACGCAAGGTTAATTCTCTGTTCATACTGCTCTTTGTACATCACTTTTGATGAAAGAGGTAAAGGTGTCTGTGAGCAATGGACAAGGCCAGTGCCTTCCCATTGACATGTGTGAATTTTGGGTTAAAACTAAGCAGTAGAGCATGATTCTTCTAGTGATAGGGCTTGGGAAGGAAAAGCAACAGAATTAGAAGTTGGATATACTTTATCCTGGCTGAGGTCAATTTTAAAGTCCTCACACTTGCTATCTTCTCAGTGCTCCCAGATCGTTAAAATACTTTACTTGACAGTCTAATGCACTTTATGACTTTGGAAGTCATCCTGTTTTCTTTTTAATAACAGGAGTTTTCCTGTGTTACACACTGGAAAATAGAATTCTACTCTAATCAGGGATTGGGTTGGAGATTACCTAATTTAATTCTCTTGCCACAAAATTCTTTTGGAAATCCAGTATGTAGGGCTAAAGATCTCTAAAATATTTTCTTACTTTTTGAAAAAAGATGCATCCTTGGAATCTATGATTTTCATGTCAGAGGAAAAAACACTAAAAACCAATGATTCATTAAGAGAGAAAAAAAATCACCTCTTTCCCACAGTATGTATTATATTGATCAAAGGTACATTTGTCCTTCAATGGTTTATGCCAGCTTTTAACTAAAAGGTAATTTTGCTGCTGCTTCTGTGTCAAAACAGGTTCTTTAATGGCAAAACTGACTTGAAAGCTCACCAACCTGTAAGGTTTGACTAGGAGATAATATTAAATAAAACAATGTATTAGATACCTTGGCAAATACATGCTGTTTTTATTATTTCCATTACTTTTCATTTTGTTCTTCTACTCAGTTCTAAATTGAGCATTCAAGATAATTTTTAGCTTTCAGTTCTTTCCTGTAGGCAATATACTACAAATATGTAATCAATGCTGTATTACTGCATGGGTCTTGTAGTAAAAGCAATAGTTGGTTTTGCTCTCTTCCTCTTAGTGAACAAGGAATTGGAAGCAGTAGTAAATAGCCAGCAACTGCTCTGGCTTTCAGGAACCCAGCAACGGCATCTGAGAGACATTATCCCAGCTCTGAGAGACATTTGAAGTTATTTGAAGGAGAGTTTTTTTTGAACAGTGGATCTCCTTGGACTTCCACTTCAGCAGGTGTCTATCTGGAAATCACTCCAGTGACTGCAATGGCCACAAGGGTCCAAGCGGGGGAAACGGAGTCCAGAGTTCTGTGTTTCTTGTCTGGGTAGAAGATGAATGAAAAGAGCCGAATCTCTGAATTTGTACTTGGTTGCTATCTGCAGGGCATGCACAGCTTTGTAAAACACAGGAATAAGGCCTTTAATGTACAATTTTGTAGCTGTATGAATAAGCCAAACGTGCTTTTAGAAGGTGCTGGACGTAGCCATGGGGGTAAGGAGCAGAAAAAGAACAGAGTGCATTTGCAAAGATCCTGTAGCAAATTGCAGCACTTTGGATGCCTAGATATGAATTGACTTGAATTCAGTCTGAAAGTGGAGAGACAGTCTTTGACCTTTTCAGCTGTTTCAAATGGAGTTGTACTGTGACAGGAGTGTCCAGAAAAGATTAGCTGTGGCAAAGAGACGTGCTTTGCCCATGGGCAGGGTCAATAGGCCAGCAAAGTCAGCCCAAAGCTTGTCAAGACTTATTATGTGTCAAAACCAGCTCTTGGGTGCTATTTATTGCATGTTTTAAACAGTATTTTATGGGATGTGTTTCTTGTGTTAATAATACAAAGAGTAACAAGGCTGATTGTCAAATGTTTTATTCCATGATATTACTGTACTGATAGAGGCTTCGGTTTGAGGATGCTAATTGTTTTGTGGGAGAAAATATCAGTTAAACAAAATCTCACATGTTTTAATGCTCTTTTTTTCTGGATCAGCACTAAATTAAGAATGTAGTCATTAGCTTTTTTTTTTTTTTTTNTACATGTTTTAATGCTCTTTTTCTGGATCAGCACTAAATTTTTTTTTTTCTGATGCCTCCTTTTCTGTTCTGACATATTCCCCTTGTCAGTGCTGTCTACAGGTATAGTAGTGTTATCTTGCCTTGTCCAGGAGGACTGTTAGCTTTTTAACTCAGGAATAGACTGATCTGCAAAGTTCAACTCAACAGAATAAAATAGCTTTCTCTTCCTTTTGACATTCTGCATAGGTTTGAATCTTACTAATTGAAATGAAGTAGCACATTATAAACTAATGCAATAAAACTAAACTAGCAGGGATTAAAGTTTGGTCCTGAAAGTTTAAGTCAGTGCATGAATCAAATATAGTAAATTTTTTTTACTATCCTACATTAGGCGTCTTTCATAAAATTATCACCCCACTGCAAAATCTTCACAGATTCAGGAGGTGTTTTAGTGCTGAGCTGCAGGTGAATAAAAATCTCACTGCCAACAAAGAGCCAAAACCAGCCATATGCACTTGGTGAGTTGTAGCAGTTCTAGAGGTAGGGTCCTGCTGCCTTTGATTGACATCCCTCCTTCTAAAGGCTCCATCATACCTTAAGGTAAAAGAAATACTGTACACTTTCCTTATGTTTCTCTTCCAAATGACAAATGGCTGTGACACTGTTTATGAAATAGAGACACTGTTCTTGGAAATGAAAAAGGAGTTAGGCTGTACAATATTCAAATGTACAAAGTTCTAGTTTGAGCTGCCAGTAGCTCTGCATTAACTTGTGACACATATAACTTTAGAAATTCAGATTCTTCTGATTAATATGTTTGCAGTAGACATATTTACTTCATCAGAATTGCTCTGAGAAAAAATTGCTAAAATCCATGTTGAATAATTATTTAAGAACAGATGTAAACAGTCTAACCAACAGTTTCTGTATAAAAGGATTTAGGGGTTTAGTCAATTAGAAATTGAATGTGAGTCAGCAATTTCATGCTGTTGTGAATACTGAACAGGGATTTATAAACAGATGTAGAATCTGCATGACACATGAAATAGCCTTGCCCTGCTCAGCATTGGTGAGGCATCAACAGAGATGTATCTTCATATTGCCCACAGTTTCAAGAAAAGATGGCCTGATTGGAAATCCAGAAAAGAGCAGTGGTGTAAATAAGAAAGCTATTGAGAATGGTGGAATTTGAAGTCCTTATGCTGTGAAGGAACATGATAGCAGTCCTCAGGTATAGAAAGTCTATGACAAGTAATTTTTTCTCAATATTTGGAGTGACACAAAATAAGGAAAACTGGTGATAATAAAGCTCTGGCCTATGAAGCCTCTATTGTTGTGGATGTTCTCCAAAGAGATTAGAGGAACAATAGGAGGGAGAAAGGGATGATGTGAGACTTTACAGCTTTTTCAAATAGCGAACATCTCTAGTACTATCTACAGAAGTGCAGCTGAATCAGAATATAAGTTTAATTTCTTAAATGCAACTGATAATTGTTTCAATATTATTTGCTGAGTAGACTCAAGAACTTTGAAATTACTTCCCTGGGTTTTGTTCATCTTTGAAATGAATGATTGTGAGTTATGAGTCACTTAATTTTTGATGGAGGGAAGACTATTACTTCTATAGTTATGGCTGCTGCTTGTTCACTGGGATTCATTTACCGTTTAGTTACAATACAGTTTTCTACAGATCCAGAACCCTTTTCCTTTGACATTTTCTATCTTATAGAAGAGTTGAAGATAATGAAGAACTGATACAATGTGAAATAGACCTTACCACAATACTTCACGCTGTTCATCAGATTTTTCTGGTATTATTGAATTCTGTCATTATCTGTGAATTTAGGAATCTCCTGTGTTTTATGTAAGTGAATGTTGGAGAGCTACAATTTTTTTCATGTCTCTATATACTAAGCTGGCTATACTTTTAACTTGTGTGTGGTGTCTGTGATAATATGGGAAACTGGAAGAATAGAATTAACAGGAAAAACTTGAAGTATTTACTTAGAAATTATAGAACTGCTGAAATGAAAGAGTATTAAAGCCAATTCTGAGAGTGTTTCCAGTGCTACTGTGAAGACCTCTGAGAGGGTATTTTCATTTGCTCAGTGTGCAAGAGCAAAGGAGCATAAGGGTAGTGCTAGGAGGAAATAGCCTAGATCTGACACTATATTTAATAAAACAAACAAACAAAACCAGTTATTTGATCTGAAGGAATTTTTTTGTTTTTTCACAGTGAGGGTAGAAAGGAAGCTTTCACAACCCGCTTAATTCCCCTTCTAAAGGCTTGCAGAGAAGTCAAGTGTTTTGTTACTGTGTTTTGGGAGTGTGCAAATGCTGACTTTATCTTCTTCTGGTTGTAAATTGTTTCTGGTGCATAATATTATTTGGATGCTGATTATTTAAGCTAAGTCAATTAGTTGTCATCACATGGTATTTTCTGTTATTTAACAAAGAATGTTTAAAGCCTTTGTCTGATAAATTTAAAAAACAGGGAAAAAAAGGCCTATATGAATTTCTGCTAACTCTGAAGTTCACTTTGGATGTTTCCCACTGTCGACATGCTGATGATCTCCTGCTTCATGCTGTCTCCTCTAGCCTGTTAATTGAGCCACTTCAGTGATCATCCTCTACTGTGAGATGACTTCAGCTGGCAGAAAAAGGCCGGGCATTCCAGGGTGGTGTATGGACCTTAGCAGAAACATGGTAGGGGCCAGTCACACAAGCAGATCAGCTGTGTGGGCAGCACTGATAGACTGTTGTCAGAGGACTCCTTGAGGGGAAGCAAATACTTTTGGGGACTTTTATTCTTTCCCATTTTGCCCTGATGTGGTTTAATCTTAAGCTGTAAGGGAAGGTAATTCTATGGAGTTCAGAAGCAGGTTTTGAAAACCCCAGAAACTTCCTAAACCAGGTATTTAAGAATTGCCTCTAACTTTCTGTCCAATCAATTGTGTTTCTTGTTGGTTTTGCTTAGTAGGAACACAGTACCCTCCTACCAGCTTCAGCTCAGGAACTCCTGCTCTTGAGCTTTGTGCTTGGAGGTGTCAACATTCACTTTGTCAGGAGTTCCATCTGATTTTAAAATAAGCTTGCTACACTTCCTTAGTACCCCATTAGTTTGTGCATGAGCAATTCGGTTTTTATATCTAAAAAAATTGACAAGTCAGGTGGCAGGAAGATGATTGAAGACCAATTGACCTGTGTAAACAGGTTGCACCCATTTCTCAAGTAATTGTAATGAACACCTACATTGACTTATGCCTGATTGCAGAGCTTACAGGAGATATCAAATGTAAGATAGTAGTGGATCTATATTTGTTTCTTTGTGACTGCTTTCCCTGACTGCTGTGAAGCTTCCAGAAAGTAGACTTCACATTGCTGAAGTGACTGCTTCTGTGCTGCTTACAGCACTTAATGGCTATGAACTCCTTAAAGAAATTTGTAAAGCTACTGCACTTACTGGCTGTGCCTCATTTCACAGTTGCCACTGTGGGAGTGCAGCTCAGAGGCTCTGTGGGGAGAAAGCTGATACCTGCCTGTGCAGTGAGGAGTTAGAAGAAAGCTTTAAGGAATCAGAAGTTCAGGGAAAAAAAGGCAATGTACCCAGTAACTTCACAGATGTATTTTTTATTCTGTTGAGTGTTTATCACTCTCTGGAACTGCCATGCACTAGAATTTGGATGTTTTGAATGAACAGGACAGTTTGTAGTGCACAATTATGGCATTTAGAAAGCAGTCAGGATCCAATATATTATACCATGATTGGTATCTCAAGCTTTCTACCCTTCATTTTTTGCAAATTGGCTTTTATTCGAATGAAGGATGGGAAACCTATTTCTGGAGAAATCATGCAATGAAATGCTGCCTGGTTCCTGCATTGCCTTTACACTGTGTAGTGCTTGAAGGTCTTCATAGTCATGTAATTGAGTGAGGGAGGATAACAAATAATCTGTTCAGGTCTCTAAAGTATATAAAGTATATAACCATAATATTAATTCCTTCTCTTTCTATTAAATAACTTTAATAACAAACTTCAGTGTTTATTTTTTAAGCCAAAACAAAAGACTATGATGGTTTATTCTAAACTGACAGAGAAAATATGTAACATGCTTCTCTCAAGAAAGGACTCACTCTTGAGCATTTCACTACCATTCCCTTTAGACTGTACTCAGAATATTCCTGATGGTGTTGATTTTTCTTTTAATTATCAACAGTTAGAAAAATAATTGTTAGAAAAATAATCTTAAACACTTAAACTTGTAATAATATAGCCCACTTAATGTAAACCAATTAAAAGAGGAAAAAATTACTTGTATGATTTATCCTACATGATACAGGATTTTTAAACTTAGCTTAATTCAGAAAATTCTTGCAGTGAATAAAACCTGTCCTGTGATCCCTTTATTATTAGCTTATATGACCTACCAAACTACTATTTTCTTTGTTCTTCTTGAAAACTACCTTTCTGAGGGGTAATGCAACATCTTTGACAGAAGATGAGATGTCCTTATGCAAATACTGTAGTGCCTTACAAATACCTCCATTTCTTCCCTACCCTTCCAAATCTGGTAAAGATTTAGCATTACTTTGATAGCATATAAAATTGTCTAGAGAGTAAGTTTTACTTTTTTTCTATGTGAATGATACTTCTGGATCTAAATAACAGAAAGTGGAACATGGATCTACTTACCCAATGTCATTTTTTTTTTTAGTGTCTGATGCAAAGGATGAGCATTAATTTTTGCTCATTAAAAACAAAAGGCAAATGCAAAGGATTGAGTATGAATCTAGATGCAAGTCTGGGGCAGGGAGGATCAATGTGAATGGTTTGAAAGGTACTGTCAGAAGCTTCTTAATGGGGGACACAATTGTTGGAAACATCAATCTGCAGCTGAATTTATTTGGCTTTCAATAGGGGATAGTATTTCAGATAGAAACACCTAATTGGTAGTATACAGTAAAAGTGACACAGTAAAAATGTCTGACCTGTGTGTTAATTGCTCTGTCTGAATTAATACAGCCGTATTATTTATTGGAATACAGTAATCAAACCAGCTGCTGACTGTTACAAAGGAGGCCATTTCAATTAACAGGCATTGCTCCCAGAGGGGCAGTAAGGAGAAGTAAGCAATAGAAGTGTGCAGGTATTCAGGGAAGAAATGAGAGAGTGGCTCATTCTTGCCACCTGATTGAGGTGTGAAAGGATGTACCCTTTTTGGAGAGCCTGAGTGATCTCTAGGATGGTTCCTTGTATCTTTTTTGTATAGTTTACTAAGGTTTCTTGTTGTCAGGCGGTCCATGGGAATTAGCAGCAGATGTCTTCATTTCTTGTGGCTAGAAATCAAATGTGATAAAGCCCAATCCATCTTGGTTTACCCTTAGTTACTGGCATAGCTCAGATTCATTCTCTGACTCTCTGAGGGTAGCAAAGTGAATTTACATCTCCTTTTGCTTGGCCATGTAATGTTTGGACCGTTTTCCATGATGCACGTCTCAGATTTGAAGTTATTCTCATTTACATCCACATTTTACATACTGAGTCAATGATAGTCAAAGAGGCGGAGTAATATACAGGGTCTTTCCCAAAAGTGAGAGGCTCATTTGTTTTGTATTTCTTCCCATTCCCACTGAAAACTTCTGAAATGCAAGAAAATTCTTGGTCCACCTAGAATTTGTGTTACTGGGTTATTTTTCAGTCGTCTAAATAAGTGAAAAAAAAAAGTTACAGTTTTTTTTGAGGCCAACATGAGGTACCTGTAGTCAGTGTAACTGAAAAAATTGCCTCAGTGTAAAACCTGTTGCCTCAAAGATACTATTCTTCATAGCAATGTGTATGTCTACACTACTGGAGTTCCTTCCTTCCCCTTTGTTTTATGTTCATATAATACAGTCCTAGGTGACTGAATTGCCTTCTTAGTTGGTGTTTGAGCAGTTTCATGCATTCCTTTTTTGTTTGTTTGTTTTTAGTTTTTATTTCTTTAATATCTGGATTCAGAATTTTCAGAACTGTCTCGGTCTCATGAGTGCACCATCCATGAGCAGTGTATTTGTGTGGCCTGGTGTTCTTAGTTTATATAAAATAATATACCCCAAATATTTTTATTGGAATGAAATATCCTGTGTTGTCAGACGGTGTTACATTGGGTTAGAGGGTTTGCATGAGGAAAAGTTATAAGCAAATGCAAACCAAAAGAATCCAAGTACACACAACTTAATTTACCAGTTTTCTAATCTAATGAAGACTGTAAAATATCATCATATAGAAGTCTAAAATCCTTACATCAAGGGGTTTTTTTGTAGGTTAGGTATCTTGGCTGAGACATAGACAGCTATGATGAGAAGAAGACTTTTGACCTTAAAACATACTATGTTGCTGAAATAAATGTGATTTTAAAGCATAGATTTTAAAGAATCAATGATTGAAGGTTTGGTGACTGAAGGGGAAATCCAGCATGGTTTATAGGAACTAACTAAGCATTTTGGAACTGAAAAAAATTCACAAGAATCTGTTTGCAAAGCTTCTGTTTGCTATGAAGACACTGGTTCATAGAATCTAGAATAGTCCAAGTTGGAAGGGACATTAAAATGATCCTGTTCCAGCTCCCCCACCACAGGTAGGGAACCTTCCATTAGACCAGGGTGCTGAAAGCCCTGTCCAATATGGACTTGAACATTCCCAGGGGTGGGGCATCCACAACTTCTCTGGGCAACATGTTCTAGTGCCTCACCACCCTCATATAAACAATCTCTTCCTGAGATCTAATCTAAACTTGCCCTCTCTCAGTTTGAGAGTAAAATGTAGGAGTTCATGAAAGTATTGCCTTGAAAGAATATAATCTTTGTCAGTAATTTTTTTGTCCCTGTGCTTTTCTGGAGTGCTAAATATGATAGAATTAATGAATATTTGTGTTTCCTTCTTAAAAAAAGCTAAACTGTAGTTATGAGTCAGTTAAAAGCAGAATTCTTTGGTGATACAGATTTGTTCTAAGTTCAGATATTAGATGCAGTCTGGAACAGCATGCAGTAGGCTTAAGAGCATTTATTGTGATGAAATTCAATTTGAACTGTTCCTTATCAGGCTTTACCTAATTGTCATCCTGTAATTTCTTCAAACCTTGCCATCAATCAAATCAGTGGCTTAAATGACTCAACAAAGTAGTATTTGAATCATCAAAATATTATCATGAATTTAGAACAGAAGAGGAACTATTTAGAAGCTTTGGTCTGTGGATGTATGGAATATCCTACTTTTTCTAAAGTACTGTTTGGTTGGAAAAAACCTTGGCCTTGGTTTAGCAAAATAATTAAGAACTTGAATTCAAGTGGGTGTGGTATCAGGAATTATGATTTGTCAGTCCGCTCTTGCAGAGGTGGGGAGAAGCCAATACTTAATGAAGAAAGTTTGTTTTAGAATTAAAATGGAATGCAAAAACATAATAAAAAAAGTATAAAGCACACACATAATTTCACTGCGCTTTGTTAGTATTAAGAGCAAGTGAGTGTCAAACAGTTTTATCGTATTATCATAAAGTCAGAATTTCTCCTTAATAGTATTGATAATGAATTCAGCATATAAAACACTGTGACATCGCATGGTTTTGCTCTATCAGCTCTTCCAAATTCTAGTATCAATTTATCAATCTGGAAATAATAAGAATTCCATCTAAAACCCAAAATTGAGGGCTTTTTTTATGTTAGGCTTTTGAGCTGATGGATCAGAGTTACATTTACAGTTTTCTGGACAGAGAAGATTAAAAATTTTATTTTTTTGAAAAACAGGTCCCATTCTTGCAAGAGTTCCTTTAACATGACTTCAGAATTTTAAATTTTAAAGCAGTGCTAGGTGGGAAGCTTGCAAGGGGCTTGTATTATAATTTTTGGGAGGAGTAGGAAAAAAGAGTTTGATTTATCATATCAAATGATATATTCTTTAAAGACTTGTTTTCATGTTGTTATCATTGGGTTCTGCTCAGCTCATAATCTGTGACAAAACTCCGGGTAGCCACCATCTATTTCTATTACCCAAAAACTTGTGACAAACTTCTTGGGGTTTCAAAATACTCATACAAATTGATCTTGCTGTGTAACTAAGTAGGTGATCAGCAGAGGAAGAGAAAATCAAGTATTAAAATGTTCTGTGGCTTGAAGTATCTTGGACACTTAGCTTTTATGAAGAGAATTACATTCTTTCGACCTTTTTTTTTTTTTTTCCCCCCCTCACAAATTACCAGTATACTATTGGCATGAAAGTGCTACAGTAGTTACTAAGATAACTTAGAAGGTCATCTGTAGAGATAGCCCTAGATTTTTTACATACATTTGTATATTTTAGAGAGTAGGTATCGTTTTTTATGATTCCTCTTAAGTTAATTATTCTGATTAGTTTTTCCAATGAACTGAAGAATAATGGCTTTTCCTTAATGGATATTATCTTCTTACTCCAATTTAACCATCTTATTTTGAATATACTTCTTCATGACAGGGGGATGTATAATAAAATAGCAGCCTAAGGTGTATATGCTAGTGCATTTTGGAAATCTGTCAGCACATTAATGAGTTATTTTTCACATATTCAGAATTTTATTTATGAAGCAAAAAAAAAAAATCAACCTTTGTTAGTTTGCAGTAAATTAGCAGTAGGATTTATAGCTGTGTTTTAATGATAAAAATACAGACCCCTCAGATTTTTGTTTGGAAAGAATAATTGGTCTACTTGGGAGCTAGAAGAAGGGATTTGGCTGCATAATTTCTTTGAAATTCACTTGCTGCCAAGAAGTAGTAATATGCTCTTTTCTTTATTATAATAGTATTTAAGTAGATTCTGAGAGTCTCTGAAGTTTTTGCTTTGGAAAGTATAAGAGTAGGGAGTGCTACCATCTTGGTTTTTTTCTGCTCTGTGTTATAGAGACCATTTTTCACCCAGGTAAACAGGAAAGTACGTACTGCTGTGTAAAGCACAAATTTTAAACCAAACTTTCATCCTCTAAAATTCCTGTAAGCCTGAAAAATGTGGTTAAGAGGTATGGTTTAGCTGTGCCAAAGAGAAATTTTAAATCTCTCTCATGAAACTTGCTCAACAGAGTTTCTACTCTTGCTTTTTTTTTTTTTTNNAGCTGCTTTTTTTTTTTTTTTTTTTTTTTTTGCCAGATAAATCCAGTGATATTACCATGAAGAAATACAATCCAAATAACAATCCAAAAGGAATCTGTCCTACTTGTCCTCAGAAGTCCTGACTTTTCTCTTACTGACCCACCCATCTTGACTAATCAGGCTGTACTAGTTCTAAATGCATGAAGGCTGGTTACATATATATTTGGAGAGCTAAAAAGAAAGAAAGAAAAGCAAAAACAAACCAGGATTCGTTTTGTGAATGCCATATGGTTATTATTGGGGAAACTGTTTTGCTTCTCTAGATCAAATGGAGGGATTTGTACAAACTTTGAAAAGGGAAGTTTTATTTTCCAGAAGCCAAAGATAGGATTTACTGTCATAACAATGGTTTTATTAATTGGATACATAAGTCAGAGCAAGCTGAGTGAAGTTCTGTTTGAAGAAGAGAAATCCCAGCATCTGGGCAATTTGCTACCCTTGGATGGAGAACACTTAGTTACCTTATCTTTAGGTAGGTGAAATTGGGTGTGATGAGTCCCACTCTATCAGCTACTTTATGTATTTCAAAGGATTTTTGCCCTGCATCCTGAATCCTTTGAAAACCGCAATAATATTTCACTAGTAGTGTGGAAGAATGTTATTCCGTGGGCAAAAAAAATATAGTGAGTTTGAGTTTGGTATTTTTGTTTGTTTGTTTGTTTTTTCTGCTGCTTAGGTTTAAATAGAGTTTTCACTACATAAGCACGGGAATTTTGTCTATGGATGAATTTTTGTCCTGCAGGTAGGTAATGATGTCTGAGAGAATGACAAAAGAGGAATGGGTAGTGATTCCTTCTGTACTGGCTGTCAAGTGTTGTAATACTATGACTGCCCCACTGTAATGACTGCATGCTGGACCCATTTCTTATTTGCTTTCCTACCTGTGCGGTGAGTTGCTCCCAGAGTCTCCTCACCTGTTTTCATGTTGACTTGTTCTGCATGCACTGTGATTTCTCTAAAATCCGTTCCCTGTGCAAGATGCTCTCTTGCTTTCTGTGTCTCCAAGGCATTCTCCTAGTGCCCAGGTGCATGAGCCTGGGTATGCTTGTTCTGTGCTCTATCACATTCCTTGGAAAGGACAAAAATTATTTTGCACCATCACAAAGGCATCTTCTGCCTCTTCAAGTGCTTCATGGAAAGAAGTGGAAAAATGGCAGAGAAACACTATGAAGAAAGTTATTGTTGCCAGGATTATGGATGTTGCTAAAGCACAGTGTTAATTGCCTAGGAATTCTATCAGTTTTATTTGGTATTGCACACTTTTAGAATTCTAATATTGTATTTTTCATATGTTGAGCCACACCTGAATGATCTCTGTTCTTCGCTCTCTCTCCATCAGTCTTGCCCAACAGTAATTAAGCTACAGTGGGCCTTTCCAAAGGCAAGGGAGTTTAAATATCAGTAATTTGATCTGCCCTGTTTACTGATCTCTGCTGTTAGCTGAGTTGAAAGCGAAATGTTTTAATTAAAACGATTGGCAATAAGTTGGTATAATGCCATAATTTGCACTGGGCCTCTTCTAGAAAATGACTTAACCTCTGCCTCTGTTGCTAAGGCAACTAATGGACATAATTGTAACTGGGTGCGTATAGACAGCAAGTGGAGGGCCTAAAGCTTTTTTAAATTGCTGGGGTATCATGATGCTGAAAGATTAAAATGTGATGTTAGTAAAATATATCCAGAAGTGTCTTTTCCATACTTTAAGTTCAATTTTCACATTTTATCTTTTGGTATTGCTTCATGTTTCAAAGCTTTCCAGTTTGGACTCTAAAACCTAATGATGTCATACTTAAGTTCATTAATGCAGCAGTGTATGTATAATAATTTGCGATATAATCCGGAAATGGCCATGGCTATTCTACTGGGATTTAGAATAATGTGTTTGATGGCATCTTATCACCAATCTATATTGAATCAGTAGAGAGTTAAGAATTAGATCATACATTATAAAATATCCTGAATTACATTTTTAGGCAAAAACCATGAAAACCACTTTTGTCCTACTTCACTTGCTGGACCTTTAGGTTCTTAATGAACCTGGGCCCTATGGTAAAATATTTTTCTGAAATAGCCATAGGAGTTCTGAAGAGAGCTTAATATATGCTCTTGAGGTTTTGTCTGTCATTCTGCCCATGTGGAATTTGATTAGGTCTTTTAAATAATGTTTAGACTCTACACTTGCTAATTTGCACTGTTTTCCCCAATAAAAAGAACACAAAATTGAACATTTAATATGTTGTTTCTTTCTTGGAAAATATTCAGAACTGGAGCCCAAGGAAACTACAATTTTTACTGAGAAAAAAGAAAGGGATGCACTCTGTGCACTTTCCTACTGACCTGATCCATCTCTAAAATTTATGCTCTTAAAGATGAAAATAAATAGAATATCATCATACAGTATGACAGTGCAAAATGTACATCTCAAAATCATAGATTTAAGCTTGTGCAATCACCTATTGAAATCAAGAGTTCAGTCATTTGAGGCCTTCCTCCTGCAGCATCTTGTTTACCTTTCTTATCTCTGCTATACCTGTGCAGTGTACCCTGAAGTCTAAGACTGCAGAGAATAAAAAATAGGTAGAATGAGCAGTGCTTAGTTGTAGGAGAACAGAGGGGGCTGAAACATCATACAGCTGAATTGCATAGCTTGTTTGCTTTTCCTTTATTCCTTTATTAGTACATGTAACTGGGCAAGTTGGTTTGAAAATTTGTGCAATTTATGACTTTATAGCACCATATGGAATGAAAAAAAAATACAAATATTCTTTGGCTTTGTTTTTAAAAACACTGATGGAAAGAAACTTTATTCCAGCATTACAGAATTCCTAAATCAAATATAACTTTAAAATTAAGAGCCTGAGCCATTAAAAATTAAATTACTCTTAGTATTACACTATGGCTCTGTTTTCAATTAGACAAGGTAAGACTTTGCAAAAAAAAATGATTCAGTAGTCTTACTGAAAAACTTCTAGTGCTGTAAGACCACTAATTAATGTGGTCTTTATTATAATGTTTATTAATAATAATAAAGTATTGACAAGCTGCATTTGAAGTTATTGACAATAGTTTTTATACCTTGGCAAAGGTATAAAAGATGAGAAACTAAAGCAATGATTGTATAAATAGCTTTACTAAAACATCTAAGTTTGGCCCTAATTCTAGAACTTTTAAGCAAGCCTCTACTTCAGAATTATACTTCTGCATTCACTTTTCTGCTGAGGATCAGCCACTCTGATATTTATTATTTTATAAAGGAAAAATATCTTATTTCTCTTCAAATTGACTTTTGTTAGTAAAAGCCCCCCAAATCCTGAAAAATACTAGCTAACCACAATAGAATAGTTAGTAAATCACACTTGTATACATAACGGTTAGGGTAGAAGGTTAACACCAGTGCAAATATTTATTCTTATGTTTCTCATGCACATAACAACATGGCCCTTGTGAATTAGAGAGAGAAGGACAATATGAGATAGAATTCTGGCAAGCAACCTTCTAAATGAAAATGTTAAATGATTTTGAAAAAGAGACACAGTATTCATTTGTCAGAGATCACAATTGAATTGATTTTGAAAGGGAGGAAAATCTGAAAAATTATTATAGGGAAAGAAAAGTGCAAAGAATTAGAATGCCGCTAGTAGAACTACCCAAACAATTTCAGTTTAAATCAATAAAACTGTGTGTAATCTGTGGACTAAAAGTAGGGTTTTATCTTTAGCTATAAAAAATTGTAACAGACCTGCTGAAATGAAATTGTGTGCTTATACTTTACCTTTATTGTTACAATGAATGTCATTTACCATATAGAGTGAAATGATACCAATAGATCTGCAGCATATTAGTTTTGAACAGTTAGAAACACAATTCTCATTACTTACGAGCCAGGTTGTGATAGCTGTTGTTGAATGGTCCTGTTCAGTGTGAGAAGACCACTCTGAAACTGTATGCAGTGAGAATGTCTGATATGAAATTCATTCAGGTGTCAAGGGCATTTAGTTGCAATTACATCCCTTAATCTTACATTTTAAATAGTACATCTGGGTGTGGCAGTGCCTGTAAAACCAGGATGAGGTGATAGCCATTTCAAGATCTGTGTAAGTGAATTACTGTTTAGGCTGTAGAAACCTTGCCATTTCCTATTAAACTGTGCTGAATTAAAGAAAATGTAGGCATCTAGTCCTGTATGAATTTTTCTGTGCTGTGCACTTAGTGAATAGTGGCTCTGCAACATGTATTTTGGCAAAGCAATGCAGAATACTAGTATTTGGCAGCTTTAATTCACCCACAGTTGTCTTTCCTTCACATTGGAAAAAAGAGTGGATTAGGACAACTGCGTAGTACTTTTTCCTCTTGGAGTAGAGAATTCTACATTTAGAAAAATCCAGTTCATTGGTACATAAGTTATAATGGCGTGATTTGATTTACTGATTTTCCAAAACAAAGAAGCCAAGTTTGTCTCAAGGTGTTGAGGAACACCAGTGATTGGAACATTTTGTAGACCTTTGGAAGGTCTAACTTGAAAGTTTTAGTGCTGTTGTAGTTAATTGCCAATACTATATTTTTTTCCTTTTTAAGGGCTATGTTTTTCCCTTTTTAAAGGCTTTTTAAGCCTTTTTAAGCCTTAAGGAGAAAGATGCATCACTCTCTAGAACAACCTGTTTAAGACCAGCTCTGTGTGCATCAACAGCCAGACGGAGAGAGACTACTCTCCTTTCTAGTCTTCTTTCCTGAAAGATTTAGCCTACTTTTGCACAAGAAAGTAATCAGACTTTGGATATTCAGACTTGGGCTTCTTATTAATTCACACCAAAAATTGCCTAGACCTGGCTTTCTCCACAATTGTTCTTTCTTCTAACTGTTAAAACAATATTTATAGTTTTAAAAATTTCAGTAATATTGAAAATAGATAAAAGGCACAACTTTTTATTCTTAATGGCATGGGTGTGACCCTGAAGATTTTTCACATTGCTGTGATATATTACACCTATAACAATAGGTGTCAATATCATGTTAAACTGTTCAGCAAAATGCTACAGTGCAATGTGTGATGTGTATTGAATGTGTGATGTGAAGAAATTACTAGTTTGAAACTGTTGTATACTTCATTTGTTCATTACCCTAATTGTATGGAACCATATAGGAACAAATTATAGTCTATAAATACCAAAAGAGTCATGTTTCATTGAGCCTGTTATTCTGAGGATTTTTCCGGTTAAAAGCAAAAGTTTGAGAAATGGTTTCTTTTCTTTCTAAGAGAATGCAAAGTTTAGATTTTTAAATCTTAAGATATGATGCCTGATTAACCTGTAGGTGACAAAACCGTGCCACTCTTGCATGACTGAAGTTCATGCATTTGAGATCTTAGGGAGTGTTTGTAAGGAAACCACTTTTGAGAGTAGATTGAAGAAATACAGTTTTAGGACTAGGTGATTATTATTTAAAGTTTGCAGCTGTGTAAAGTTGCTTAAGGGTATAAAATATTTAAGAGTTCTATGGGAAATACTTTAGGCGGCAGAAAGCAGGCAAAGTAGACAAAAGAGGGTGGAAAATACATTAATTACATAGCTTTTAAACATACCATGTTTATCACTGTAATATGTGTAGCATTATAGAAACACAAGCTATGAGAACTGTGTTTAATCTGTGTACCTTATGGATTTGCTTTGAGATATTCAGTCACAGTTTTTTACTTAATCACAGAAAATACTGAGAAACATGGTCACAAACTGAGTTTAAGCAGACAGATTCAAGGGGTCATGAAAACCCAAACCAAAATGATTGCATGGCTCTAAAATGAGGAAGGGAGCTTGGCTGAATTGTATACTTCTGTCACTTTCAAGGAGGATACTGTATTAAAATTGCTTATTTTAAGCTACATGACTTTGCAGATTTAAGAGTGCTGTGCTGAAGGCTGTATGCTCAAGAAGGTGCATCCTTCAAGCCAGGTGTGTTCCTGATTTGCCAGTTGCTGGGAATATTTACATGATCTCATGGTCAGTCAGGAGAGTTTGCTGTGCTGGGGAACTCCATTTCTAACCTCCTGGAGAGTTAACCATGTGGTGAGTGAATATGAAATGACCAGAGAATAGTAAATTTGGAAGAGACTATCTATTTGGATATTATATTGGATATATATATGGATAATAACTATTTGGAAGGAGATTATCTAGTACAACCTGCCTGCTCAAGTAAGGTCCCAAAGAACAGAGTAGTCAGGATTCTGTCAGGCAACTTTTGAATATCTCCAGTGAGGGAGATTCCACAACCTTTCTGGGCAACCTGTTCCACCCACACAGCAAAGTTCTTCTTCATGTTCAGGTGGAACTTCCTGTGGACTGGATTCTGCCTGCTACCTCTTGTCCTGTTGCCTCGCAACACCAAGAAGAGCCTGGATCCATCCTTTTGGCATCTTCCCTTCAGATACTTATAGGCATTGATAAGGTCCCTTCTCAGGCATCTCCTCAAGGCTGAACAGGCCCAGCTCTTCCAGCCTTTCCTGGTAAGAGAGACTCTTGAATCCCTTAAATCATTCTCATTGCCCTCTGCTGGACCCATTCCAGGAGGGTCATGTGTCTCTCGTACTGGGAGCCCAGAACTGGGCACAGTACCCTGGGTGAGGCCCCATGTGACTGACTAGAGGGGCAGGATCACCACTCCTGACCTGTTGGCAATGCACTTCCCAATGCACCCCAGGAAGGGTGATAACTTGCAGGTTGTTGAGGAAAGGGCAGAGATATTTAGGTGCTACTGATGATTAATTTGGACTAATGCATTTTTCCTCCCAGTCCCTTTGAATTTGTAGCTGCTGCTGTTATGCTAGAACTAGTTTGAAAAAGAAATCTATACCTAATATGTTACATGGCTGAAAGAGAATATCTTTACTACAAGTTGTTCAGAAAGGACTTCAGAAAATGACTGTGGACCTAAAGTAGTAGAATTTGTAGCTCACAAAGATAGCTGTCACTAATTTCAGCAATTGTTAAGATGACTTAGAGGTGCTTGAAGTCCATGGCCACTTCTACAAGAATTCTTTTACTAGAGTGACTCTGAGTCATTTTGGGCTACAGGCAGTAATAATAACATTAAACCCCCCTTATCTAGCTAAATGCGCAGCTTGAAAAAACAGTTACCAGATGAATCCTGATAAAATCAAAGGCAAGTCTGGAAAACCTGGCAAAAATTACAGGAAACTTATGGTTATGGAAGGACTGTTGAATGACTTCTTCCAGATGCAGTATCTGCTGCTTAACAGTTGCAGGACGTTAATGTGCCAGGCTTTCAGGAATACTAGCCATGAATTTTAATTGGATGGTCATCCTCCTGCAGATCCCCAAGAGGATGTGCTGGAACAATTTCCTAGTAGGATGCTGATGCAAAAAGGATGGAATATCAGTATAATACAATCACTTTGAGAGTTCAAAATAATGGTCAACCAGGATTCAAATCTAGACTGTCACTTCTTTTGTGTGTTTTTTTTAATTTTCTACATTCTGATTGTTTTTTAAGTATGTGTGAGGGCTCTGCTCAGGATGGTCATAGATCCCAGGTGATATTCAGCCACAAATGATTTTGTTCCACCAGGAAGATTTAAAGGTCATTCTCCTGTTCCTGGTTCTTGAGTCAGTCCTTCACCAGGTACCTTCTCCACATTTACTGTGAATGTGATGAGTCCTTAACATGTGCACAAAAAAATATATCCAAAACATAACATAAATATGAGCAGGTGGGAGGAGAATGTAGAATAAAGGAAATTTGGAAGGGAAGGAGTCAAGCAGTGGAGAGAATAGTAAATAGTTTGTGGCCCAATTTGTAAATATTTGTAGGGGAGAGAGGCTGCAAAGGATATATGAACTGAAGACAAGAATAGGGAAAGAGCTCTCTATGAGGCTGAAATGACAGGCTTGCTGAGAAGACAATGGTAAAACAAGGTGCATCAGCCTTCCTTGGCAAATTGTAATACCTGTAAGTGATTGCTGTCCTGGAAGAGAAGACATTATGAAACTGTTCCTTTCCCATCCTGCCCTAGTGTATCTGGAGATGGAAAGCAGAAGCCCTAATCTGGGAAGCTTTTTACTTCAGTCTCTTCAGGAGAAGTCAAGTCAATCAACCCTAGGTGTTCTCATGCTGGAAGAGTGAGGTGCAGAAAGAAAGCCCATGGAGATTTTTTACATGCATTCATGGAGCCCTTTTTGACTACATGATCTGCATTTTATGACAGCAGCTTTAGTCACTGCTGCAAGAAAGTCAAACCCTAAGAGCCAGTAAGCTGAGTGTAAGTGGTGTGAATTAAACTGGGAGTGATTTCATGTCCCTTCTTTTAGTACAAGGTACAATACACAGAATTTATGGAGGTGCTCTCAGGATGGCATTGTACCAGTGAACAGTAAGGCATTAATGATATTGTTCATATTTAGATCTGGCTTGGATAATGTATACAGAGAATTCCCCAAGCAATTTGCAAAGATCAGGTCAGGATATTTCCTTTGCTTCATTTTCTTTTTAGTCCCATAAGGGTGACTGCCCCAGCTTGGGGCTGTTTTGGTCCAGGTAGAGAGACCACCTATTCCTAGGAATAAGCGGTGTTTTCTCTGTTCACTGAGGAGACAGAAGATTTGTTTCTCATTTGCCTCAAAGTCAGTTCAGTAGTACTGTTAGGGACAAGTCTCATCAAGAACTAGCTTGATAAAGCAAATCCTTTCCTTTTCTTGTTCCCCCTAGCTCATGCTTTTTAGGGGTATGTTTTTGATAGTGAGGTATCAAATGCTGTGCAAATGCTGCAATACAGTCTTCCTGAGTCACCTCTGTTAGGAGTTGCTTCCTGTTAGCTGAAATCTAAAATGTAGAATATTCTGCTGTACTCTGGGAAGTTCTGAGAACAAGGATTGAACAGTGCTCTAAGAAAAAGTGCTAGAAATATTCAATAAAAATAGAAACTTAGACCTTATTAAGGTGCATATTAAGGAATAGAAGGTTTTTTTGTCAAACTACGTGATAGCCTTGTGAGATGACATTTTGTCTTAGATTGTATATTCTAAACAGTTCAGCTTTTCCCTTTTTGTTTTCCCAAATAAAAGCACTGATTAAATTGCTCAAAATCCCAAATCTGGCAAAAGGCCAGGATTTTCCCCTTGCATTTCTTCTGCTATTGCCCACAAAGACTGGCAGCTTAGTGATACTACTCTTATGCCAGATTCTCATACTGATGTGCAAGTCACTCCTTTTATACCTCTTTTCCTAGTTCTTGATTGTAGTTTTGCAATAGGTGACCCCATAATTTGCCTCGACAGAGTTTAGTGTCAATCAACCATGTGGCAGCTGCCCCTCATGAAAAATCTTCCAAACTTTCCTTCCCTCCCTCTTTTCCCCTAAAAGTAACTTTCACTTTTAGGCTTAATATATGCCATTAGTGATGGATCCTTCTAATAAACTGCTGTGAATGTGAGCCTGTTTTCAGCATCTTTTGTGCAGCGCTCTGGAGTTAATGTGTGTTAACCCCTGTCGCGGAAATAACCTTTTGAATTCCTATATCCTATGAATGCATCCAGAGGCTAAAGCTGTCTGAGGGATATTTTAGTGTGTCATACTTCTGTTATACAGTTCTTCTTAAGCGATAAGCTTAAAAACCTTCCAATTATAAATTGAGTTTTTAGTGTCTCATATGCTGTTGACGTTCAAGGCTGGAGTTTTAGAGTTAGGAGGCTGTAAATATACGAGAATAATTGCAAATGCTATCAAATATAGTTTTTAAAATTGTGTTGTTATAGTGCCATTATTATTAAACTAGAAAGTATAATCAGTACAGCTATGAACTATCACGTCACCTAAATATTTGAGGATCAAAAGAAATAGTTAAGATTTTTTCAAGTGGCAGCCTAATTACAATTTATAAGCTCTATTGTGGCAGGATACTTGTAACTGAGGCTGCTTTTCACATTAATCAATATTATATTTCACAGCAAAACCTTTCTAGTCTGTCTCAGTTACAAAAAAGTAGTATTTTTTTCCCCCAACAACTCTGAATTAATTAATGCCATTTATTCTTCTGATTCTAACCAAAGGTTGTCAGGTTCCCTTAGCCTGTGTATTGATCTGTAATATAACCGTCCATTTCCTGCATCTGCTATTAAATGGAATAAAACTCATAATGGTTGCACTCCTGAGCAGCTGTTCACCTATCCAGTATTGTCAGGTCACCAGGGAAAGTTGCTAATACTTGAGGAGAACTTCACTGGTATATTGATGTCTTTTGTTGTTCAATTAACATTTCTAATGTGGAAGAATAGAAGATAGTATTTAATATGTCAGCCAGCCTTAAGACAACTCTGTTTCCATTTTCTAATGCCACAACCTAATACAATGTTTATGTCCATTAGAGTTAAAATACTTTCCTTATTAGCCGCCTAAGTGCATTATTCCAGCAATAATAATGAAGGGCATTCAGTAAACTAAAACTAATTAATCTCTTCAGTCTCCTTTTTGTATTTATCTGATGCCAAAAGCAATATAGTTTTTCCTCTAAAGCAGATTAAAACTAAACTGTGGATGGTGCCTCCTTCCTAAACAAAACCTGCAAAATTATCAATTTCCGTGACTACTGTTATCTCTCCTTTCAGAATGTGCCTTATAACTAACTGGGCTTTTGTTTATGCAGCTCTCTGCCAGAGAAGGTTAGACATTACTTGCTTTATTGCTTCTGCAATGCAAGAAAGCTGCAGGGATCCACAACCCAGGACTTGCCATTCATACAGGAGAGGAGCGTTTGTGAGTCTTACGTAACATAAAAGAGACACTCTAGTCTCAGACTTTGCTCCAGCCCAACATTTAGGACAATTTTGGTGCACTTATATGCTCCCAGAAGGCTAAATATCCATGAGTAAAAGGTGAAACAGGCAATTTCTTATTGCATCAAAAATTTATTTGGAAATATTGGAATGGAAGAAAGAAACCAGAGTACACAGTGGTGTATTATAAAATCCCTATGGCCATCCATGATGGATTTGTGTTTTTTTGATCCAATTCAGATTTTTAAGAATATTATGAAAATACTGCAAGGTACAAAAGTACAACAGGATGTAATGATTCCCAGTTTTTGTTTTTAAGTATAGTTGTAAGACAAACTATCTAATTTTCTTTAGGAATTTCCCAAGGAGTCAGCCTTCTCCAGGAAGCTTGACACTAGCAAATATCCTAAAGGATTCCTACAAATGTTCTGGGGGATTTAAATCTTCTCTACACAACTTTCATCTGTTCTTATGAACCTGAGTCTGTTCTAGTTATTCATCCACAAGTACAGACAATTTCCACTTATGCTCCTTCTCCAAGTCACAATCTTTCTCTGTAAGGAAATACACTCCTGCTGATCCTGTAGCACATCTCATTTTGGAGTCCCCCATGGTGAATTGGGCTGGATGGTACTGAGAATGTGTTTCATGCACAAACACAACTTTTCATCTGTGACTGGGTAACTCCTTCTGTCCTCCCCTTGTTTCTTCCCTACCTTTAGCTACAGAAATTGTACTGGTATCACATTAACAATCCAGAAGCTGCCAATATCAAAATATGTTCATAATATCTTTTTTTCTTCAGTCTCTAGGCTTGCATTTCCACGCTCATGGTGCACAAGTTACACTGAGAAGATGGCCTTAGCCCAAGCATTCTATTTGTGTCTGTGTATTGTTTGTCATGGTGAACGTTTATTTATTTATTTAAACTTGTGAGGAAAAAAGTTTCATACTTGGTTTTGATTCCTTTCTGTGTTGTCTCCAAGTGTCATAATCTTCATTAAGTGTGATGGTATGAGATACTGAGCCTTTCAACACATGATGTAGAATGGTAAAATATAGCTTTCATCTTCCTTTCTTTTTTTCCAAAGCACTTCAAGCAAATTGGCAATCTAATTATTGATTTATAAAAGGAAAGGAATTAATACAGCCTACCATACCCTTTGGCAGTAAGAGTATTTAAAAGTGAACTATGCTTAAATTTCATAAAAGCCTCCTCAGCAAATCAGTAGAAAAATATTGATCTTGAAATAAGTATGTGAATTCTAATTGTGTTTTGTCTTTCCACTGGAGGACCATTACTTTATTTAGCTGGAGTTCATTCTTTACTTTATAGCCCTGGGTGTGTTGTCTATGAAAACTGCCTTTATGTTTGAGCTTGTGACCACCCAGTTTTGCTGATCTGTTCTTTTCAAAAGAACGTATTGACATATGAGAGCTAAAGAGAAGCTTTTAAGATCAAGTTACCATCACCAAAAGTCTCAGCAACACGTAACTAGGGTTCCTGGTATAGAGCTGTCTGTTTAATGGGTAAATCAGATGCCAAGTACAATAACCGCTTCTTGCTGTACTTCATACTCACAAATCAATTCATTCTGATTATAAACCACCATCTTCATAACATACAGTGTAATCACATATGTATTTTTTAATCTTGGTAAACCAGATATATCTGTAGGTCAATCCTGCTACTTTCACAAGTAGATTTTGACTGGTAAAATGGAACAGTTTTAGCTGTTTTGTAAGTTTTGAAATATCTGATCTGGGCATTCCTGCATTAGAAGATTTTGGAAAAGAGAGAGAGAAAAGAGGCTTTAATGATCACACAACTTTACAACAATCAAAAGCAAGAGAAAAGAAGGAAAAATCGGGCAATCTGAATGTTTGACAATGTTTTTATAATCAGTAGTTTTGAAAATAAAATTCATTTTTTGTTTGGATCAGAAATTTAAATCAAAAGTTAGCAAATCAAAAGTTTTTGTGAATTGTCTTTGTAAAGTCAAATATCTTTTGACAGAAGCTTCTATTTCTGTCTGAACAAATTGAAGCAGCTTTACAGAATGTAACACAGGAAGATTTCAACATTGAGGTGAATTTGTGAATTGAGGTGAATTTGAAATTGTTAGCTATTAGGAATTTTTAGCTGTATGTAAACACTGTATGTTTACCTCAAGTAGAAGTTTCTTACTCTTTACTGTGTTTACAGTCACGTTTAACTGTGCTTTGTCGTCACCAAGCTAGAGAGTCTTTTGAAATCAGCTCTGCAATACAGACATTAGTAACCTTTTAACTGCCTCTAGTCTAGCACTGAGTGGGCATGAAGTGTTCTCAAGGAAAAATTATCCAAGTTCTGTTGGGGAGAAATGGTTTTCTTTGCTTTTGGTTTCTTTTAATCTACCATTATAATACATAAGGGGCATATAAGGGAACAACGAATAGTGATGCATTGTTATGTGGACTTGGGTACCCCATAGAAGGCCCTACCTGAGCCAGCACCAGAAACAGTGTTGTCATCCTAGAGCAATGGGTCCTGGAAAGTACACTCACTTCGGTTGTGTGTTGGTCTCTTCTTCCAGGACAAGACAAAAAGCCCTCTGGTTGCTCCATGGGAGGTTTAGATTAGCTATTAGGAAAAACTTCTTCACCAAAAAGGATGTCAAGCATTGGAACAGGCTGCCCAGGGAAAGTGTTGGAGTCACCATCCCTGGAGATATTTAAAAGATGTGTAGACATGGTGCTTAGGGTTGTGGTTTAGCAGTGGACTTAGCAGTGTTAGGTTTGTGATTGTGCTTGATGATCACAGAATTATTTGGGTTGGAAGGTCATCTGGCCCAAACCCTCTGCAGTAAGGAGGGACACCTTCAACCAGATCAGGTTTCTCAGAGCTCTGTCCAACCTGATTCTGAATGTTTCCAGGGATGAAATACCTACTAACTCTCGGGGCAACCTGTGTCAGTGTTTCATCATCCTCATTGTAGGAAAAAGGATCTTTTACAGCCTAAACGGTCCCATGATTCTGTGAATATGACTGACAGCTTACTCAACTATGTCTGCTCTGGTGTGCAAGAAATTCACATTTTGAAACTTACTTCTCTCTGTATTTTGTACTGTTTGTGCTTCCTAAATTATGTGATGCAGCCTAATCTAGACAAACTGAAAACAATGAGCAGTTGTTGGGCTAAATTCCAGTTCTTCAGTTGAACACTTAATTGATGTTTTCCTGACTAAAGACTGAATAATCTCTGTATGCATAGTGAAGAAATACTTTCCACAAATCCAGATTATATTGGGTAATTTAGGTGCATAAAAATTTAGCCTGATGAACAAGTTACTGCAGGGTAAAGATTACTCAAATTACTCTGCATTAAAATTCAGTGGGGATTTAGTAACAAATTTAGCAACAGTTAGAATCTCATTTTGTGTTGGCAATTCCAGAAAAGTTACTTCAGCTTCAGTAGAAGAAATCTTTATATCATATGGAGAGAAGTGTTTTGTAATAAAAAATCTAACAACTCAGCATCAGTCAGTGCTATTTTATAGTGAACCTACTCAGAAAACCTCTCTACTTAGGGAGGGAGAGAATACCTGGATACTTGTATTCACTGAACTGGAGGAAAACAGCTTAGTTTATTACTAGAAATAAAAACTGGAAAAGAATAATGTGTAGCTGACACCACTACTGTTCCTTCTGGCATTTGACTTTACTTTTCCGTGTTTATCATTTCAATTGCAACTCTGAAACACAATTTGGAGATTCAGTCAAGTGCAATAAAATGAAAATGGAAGACAGGATTTTTTTCCCCCTTGCTTGCCTGTCATAAATACTTCAGCTGTTTTAACTGGGATCCTCATGTCACAAAATTGAAATCTTTATGGGACTGTATATTCATTTTTAATATCCAAAGTTAATATTGGGATCCTGTTATGTAGAACAGCACAAGAATATAAATCTTGCCTTGGAAAACCTTAAAACTTGATGAGCAAATTAACAAGTGAGGGCCATGAGGGAAAATATTACCCTCATTTTAAAGAGGAACAATTGGCACATTAGAAGAAAACTGTTTTTGCCAAAGCCACACTACAGGGCTGGATGACAAAAAAATTGATGCTGTGTTTCCTCTAGCAGCAAAAGCAGCTCCCAGTGTGGGTTTTTTGTTAGGTTTTTCTCCATTGCTGTTTTTCAGATTTGTATTTTGTACTCAGATTGTCTGCTCACAAGTCTGTTCTCAAAGTAAGTTGCAGTAGCACCCACAGAAGACACAGCAAACTGTGATAAAGGAAAGTAAAACCATTGTCTGAGAAACTTGAGATTTGAAACATTCTTTAGATGACTGTGGCCCTGAGGGCTTGGGGACTTAGTGTTAGTCTCAGTCCCAGACCAATGGCTGACCATAAGTTATCATTCCTGTTTAGGAGGTATAAGGAGCTCAAAAATCTCTGCTAAATGCAGCTATTGAATGCTTAAGTGGGTGCTGAAAAGAGCACATGAATGATCATTTTCCTACAAGCAGTTGTTTGAAAAATTCCTGCTGTGCAGCTATGAAAAAACGTCTAGAGTTTACTCTAAAAAGAAGTGTTTCAGTGACCAAAACAACCATTCAGACAATGGAGGAATGGTAGCTGGACTTCTGTGCTTTTTCTAAAGTTACAAAGTTTGCATATTTTTCTGTTTTATTGCTTTTGTAGTACATCATCTTTCAAAACAAAGCAAAAACCTCCAGACAGTAGGAACCCAGCAACATAGAAATGGATAGCTTTAGGATGCTGATGGGATTACTGCCAGCAAGGTAAAAAAGAAATATTAAAAAAGTGCCAAACATGCAGACCTGTCATCCTTTGCCTTAATGGGCACTTACAAATGTGCTACTTGCAAGAGAGGTTCTTCCACAATATGATTGTGGTTATAAAACAAACAGCATGGTCAATAATATGATCTAATCTGATTGAAGAGGTCAGTTAGAAAATTATTACCCACTTTACAACCCATTAACATCAAACCTACATTACAGGAATGTATGTGATAGATTAAAAACTTGCTTACTTAAAGCAAGAAGGTCTAAATAAACTCCATTATAAATGTTTTTTTATATTTGAAGCAAAAAGAATTACCCCCTTGGTGACTGGAATGCAATGGGGAGAGTCAGAACAAGTTGCTGAGTTTAGCTTTTTAATCTCTTTGTCTGAATCCTATTTAGTAGATGTTTGGGGAAGTGGAAAAGGCATTTTTGGATGATTAGCTTCTGCTTTGTGATTGACACACTGAGGAGGCTGCAAGATAGCAATTCAAGGGAAATTGAAGCTGTTGAATGGAGTTACTGGAATTAAGGAAGAAAAAAAAAAGGTTTGCTTGATACAGAGCAAATTATTTGCTGTATCAGGAAAGACCCAATGACCCTTCTAATCTTGTATCCTGCCCACAATGTTGATTTATACCAGATGCTTCAAATGAAGATATAAATCCCTATAATATGTTTACCTGTAATTGTATAATAGTGTATAAGGAGAGTATGTTCTTTCTTGACACCAGCACATGCCCTGTAGCACATGTACTGAAAGCTTCTGTCTTTATTCCTAACTGATGAAGTTGCAGATGTTTATGGCTGTCATATAAATTAGTGCAGGTAAATGGCTAAGCCTGTCATGTGGCAAACCACTTGTGCTCACTGAGTAGCCTGAGTGTTAGTTAGTAAATTCTATGACAATTTCTACTCGATGTTGTGTCACAACTTAAGGAGAAAATTCTGTTTGGCTCTCTAGTTCCCTTTATCCGCTAATGGCACAGGAAGATGGTAACAGATTTCTGGCACTAGTTTTCAGAGCAATTATGCAGAATCTACATGTATCCATATCATCTGCTGGATCAGATTTTATCCAATTCAAGGTATTATGTGATCAGCTCCTTTCTTGTTTCAATTGGCTTAGATGCCAGCATACCTTTTAGGTATATTGTCTGATATTCCAGGTTGCCTTTCCCTTCATTTCCCTGTGTAATTCTGTATAAATGCCAGATGCAAGCTTCTAAGGGAAATCTCTGTGGTTATGTTTGCCTCCAGAGTCCCTGGGAGTAAGGTGAGTTGGAAGGCAAACCTTCCAAAAAGTCTGATCTGCTTTGTTTCTAATATCCCATCTGTGCTTCCGGTGACTGCATGCATCCTTGCCTGTAGTAAATGTTGCACCTAGTGACAGATAAGTGTCATTACCAGTGTTGGGATTGTCCTGTGTAGTTTGCACTTCATTATTGAATTAATTTTGTTAAATTGGTGGTCATAACCTTAGTACCTCCTCTGTTGTCTGCACAGCTTCTGTAGGAGGTCCTGGAACTTGAGAGTGACTTGTGACAATGGGCCTTGCTGTGAATGTGAGAATACTGCATTTGTGCACTACATTCAGGATGGTAAAGCAATAATAATAAAGGCTGGGTTGGACCAGCCCTACAGAAGTGCCTGAAGCCCCCCTTCATCAGGGCAATGAACATGACATTAGGTCATGGGGGGACAATGTGCACAGATGCTTCCTTTGCTGTGCTGGTACTACAATGTTTGTGTCACCATCATTTCCCTGTCTCCAGGCTGGAAGCAGCTTTTCAGCAAGATCAATTGCTTCTGTACTGCAGTGCTTCTGGGCACAGATCAGGCTGCTGTACCTCTGCCTTTAATGTAGGGTGGTCTGCAGAGGGTTGTACTGCCAGTGATTTGAACACTTCCAGGCTAGTCAAGGCTATACTACAGGCCTGTTTACGTTTGGCACATAAGGCTTGAGGGGAATCTTCATGCCATCATTTCTGCCTGGCATTCCTATCTGCCTGTGTTGCTCTGACTCAAAGGCATTTACAGGTAACCTGACTGCTTGCCAGGAACACTCACTTATCTCCTCAGTAATTGCAGCATGTCAGTGACTAGAATGTGCTTTTTGGCTGCCTGGGGAGGAACTGGATGTCCATCAAGACCAGACTTAAGAGTGACGCAAGTTTTGTGAGCTGGATCATATTTGCTTGACATACCCATCATAACATCTGTGAGAAAAAAACCAAGGGGAGACAGTAACCCACACTGCAGCTGCAGGAATTGTGAATTCAATTCCTTGCAGGAAATCCCAACTGGAGTCCTTTAGATACAATACATTACTGTGTGTTCACTGCTGCACTGATGTAGTTTCCAAGACGGTTTTTGTAATTTTTGTTTTTCCTTTTTTTTTTTTTCTTTTTTGAGTGATAAGAGGGGGGAAGAAAATCTCTTATTGTATTTCTGTTAGTGCTGTTTCTAAAGTCCTGTATCCCTCACCATCTCCATGCTCTGGGTGCCCTTTCATGCTCTTTATTCCTGCATCTTTCTTCAGGGATGGAATGATTTAGGCCAACAGATATAGCTTTAAATGAGAATTTTTTCTACAAGCTGAGGTAAGAACGATGGTGCAAAGCTATACTACCACTAGTAAAATTAAACACAAAGAAGCAGCGGAAGTACTTGTCAGCCATTACACAGATTTGGTTTTAGTTGCTGTAAAATGAAACATTTAAAATAAGACTAAATGGTTAACTACTGATAGTTTTTAATAAAAGCAAATAGCAATGCAGGTATGTGAGTGATAAGGCTATATCAGCAGTATTATAGAAACAAAAAAATCAAAATATGGATGCTGGTGGCTTCCATCTCCCCAAAAATAAGAGAGATGATCAAGAGAAGGAAAAGAAAATGCATCTTCAGAGCAACATAGGTCACCTGTCTCATGAAAACCAGTTTGATGTGGTAAAGGGCATGAATCAAGAACTCCGAAACACAAAATAGATGAGGGGAATTGTACAAAGGTTAAATTGCTCTATGCTTGTTGTTGATAAAAACGAATTCCTTTACAATTTATTGTATTTGTTTAAGACTAAATGAAAAGGTTCCTGAACAAGTTGTTTAGTCACTGATCCTTCATTCACACATCATAGGAGTACTAAGTTTAATAAAGCTCACTAGTGCTTCTGTTTCTTTGTGAATGTAAACCATACAGGAGAAAAAAATTGTTTCTATATCTTGGGACTCGCTTTGGTCATTAATCTGAAATCTCTCAAGTGAAGGGAAAAATGACAAACAAAGCATCCTAGCTGATCCAACATGTTTCTTTTATCACTGATCAGTTTTCATCATAAAGACTTCATTGGCTATAGTTTCTTTCTCAGTGTCAAAAAAGGAAATGATGGAAGTACAACCAGAGTGTATTTAGATATAAGAGACAGTAATGTCACTGATGACAGGCAGAGGTAGCTGCTGTGGAGATTGTCCCTTGTCTGTGGCTGTGTCTGTGTCCATCTGCACTGAATGGAGGTGAGAATGAGCACAAAGCCATGGTCTTCTTTAGAGCAGTATGCAGGATTTTATTTTTTTAAAAAATATTTATATTTTGTCTTAAGTGGTTTGAATTATTGTGGGTTCATGTTAGTTTTACTTAAAAGGATAACTTGAAGTTTTGGAAAGGAGTGTGGTTTAATGACTGAATTCCTTTCACTGTTTTTAAGAATGATGTTGCTCATCAGTAACTGGAATGTGAGCAGAAATAAGCTGAAACGGTAAAGAGGAATGTTGATGCAGGAGCGAGTAAATGTTTTTGTATTACTTGTCCTATTTAAACCATATGGTATCTCAAGGAGATGTGAATTGAGTTTGCTGGGAGTATTTAACAGACTGTTTTTGTTGGATTAATATTGATTTTGTAAAGTTCATTTTATGTAATTGCCTTGACCTTGTACTTGGGGGCTGCAGCCACTCTCGTGTTCTTCTCTGAAAATTGGAATTTTCTTGGTTTTAATGTGCTGTAAAAAGTTAAAACTAACATCTTGAAGATGATCGTTAGTACAAAAATAAATTTCTATCCATCTCTAGTTAGTTCTTTGATCACTTTATGTTGTGAGGATGGTTCAGCACTATCAAATTTAGTTTTGTATATAGACTTGTAATAATAATGAAGTTAAAAACAAGCAAACTGTGGTTTTGCATTCAAAGGTATTTAGCAAAGATTTAAGATTATGGTGTCTCATGAACTTAGAAAAATTACACTTTCTGCTAAAGTTTTCACATCACTATTTCTGTGCACTTAGGTGAGGCCAGCTAAGAGGGGGGAAAAATTTTTACTGAGAAATCCAACATTATTCTGTTGGTACACTGAAAACATATATTAAACATGCCGGTCTAGGCAATATTTTTCTTTGCCAGGACTCTAGTTTTTTGTCTGTTCCTTTAAGTCAAATCAGTTTTGCCATGAGCTTTCTTTGGGCACTGGAATCTTACTATTCTGGAGTCCGAAACTGTGGTATTTTGACCTAGCTGCTAGTCGCGCTGGCCAAGAGAATGTGTCCATTTGCATTTTAGTAAACTGTGGGTTAGGGGTTTGTTTTCTCAATAATTTAACACTATTTTTCTTTACTTTGCGGCTGAAATATTGCTGCTTAGTAGAGGGCCACCAATGCTTATATTTTAAAGGAATGGAAATGTTTAACCACAGTCATAGATTTTACTAAAATCCTGACATTTTGCTAAGTATTCTTTTAGGCAAATTCATAATCAACACTTTTCCTTTGTGAATTGCCGTATGCTGCAGGATTTACCAGCAGCGTAACACATCTGCAAAACCCTGGGCGTTTAGTGCAGTGAATGTTGTAACAACAAGCTATTAGCACTTTGCTGCTTCCAGCAAGAATAGCTCACTAATTCAGTTTAGTAAAATATGGTGATACTTTTAGTGCCAATAATCAGATCTGGAGACTTTCAGAAACAACAATTATGGTGTATCGTTTCTGCTGCCCCATGGCAAAGGCTTCAGGCATTGAAACTGTTTTTGGAAACCAATATATGTAGTAATGCTAATGTTACTGATTCATGTATTTACTGAATCATTTCTTTGTTTTGCTCAGTTTCTGTTGTTCAGACAAGACAAAACAGCTCTTTTTATGAAAAGGAAATGAAAGCATGTAACTGTGGGTAAGAAGTAAACCGGAGATTCTGACATAAACGGGAGGCAAACAACCTTGTAGCAGTTATGCATAAATGAGTAGTTGTAGTAAGTTGTATCTGAGAGAATATCTTTGGCCAGGATTGTTATGAGACACCTTCGGTATCGGCCAAGGTACAGTGCCGTGGCTAAAGTACTGGAGCAATGTGTTTGATTGTATCTGCAGAAACTAGGTAGGAAATCTCAAAAATACAGCTTTCCTAGATGTCTCTCAGAAAGCACCTTGAGCTTGTTCTGAGGGAGAGTGAGTTCATGCTGAGACACGTCCCATCCCAGGTCCCCTAGAGCAATGCACATCAGATATTGACTGAGCACAGTGATAAGTGACTTTCTGCCACTGTGTGTGTGTGTCCTGGGAGTTCTCAACTGCGTGAGCTACCAATGCTGGTCTGCTGCAACAGCAATCCCACCAGCTGCACGCTGAGTGATCTGTCTGGATTTATGTGAGCAGGCAGCCAACAGAAGACAAGGATACTTGGGAGACGAGTAGCTCCTGCGGGACTCTGCACTTTGTGTATCGAATCTCTGAATGCTGAAGGCAAACAAACCCTGACTGGCATAAGAGGTTTACATTGAAGGTATGGGAGCACTCCTAATTCTAGGAGAACCTCAAAAGACCTTGCTGAAAACATATACAGACCTAAATCCAGGTGTTCAGGGAAAGATATTTTGTGTGAAGTGTGACATGAGAGAGATGCACAGGCATGGACGCTAAGGCTATATAATCCTTGGCTTATTAACTGCTCTACACATGGGGGCTTTCCTGATAGCCCTGAAGTGATAGAAAGAGTTCATCATTTACTTTCTTTGTTTCCAAACCAGGCTTTCTCCTGCCAGGTGAACATATTAACTGCTTCAGGTTAGTACTTATGGGTGAACTAATGTGAAAATGTGTCTGAAGTAAGATTTTTTTTTTTTTTTAAACTCTACCATGATTTTCTTTTTATAGGAGGACTTTTTTTGAGATGTTATTAGACTTGAGATCAGTGCTGTGACTCTCCCTGCCCTGATAGTTGGCAACTTTGCTTTTGTTTATGAAACCTTATGACTGGACACTGAATTGCAGACAAATATGGTTTAGACTTCTGCTGAAGAGATGACTGCATATATTTTTGCTGAAAGCTCAGATATAATAAACCTCAAGAGAGTTGCATCTCACTAGAGTTTCAGTTTTGCTAAACCTGATGCAACATCTAAGAGAGCAAGAAGAAACCCAGAGTGAGGATTTGTCAGTACATGTGGCTTGTAAACTAGTCAAAGTTCTGAATCCCTTGCAGTGATGGTGCAACTTCATGGGGAGATTTCACCCCCTTTTCTGGGAGTGGTAATTTTATGCCTTTGTGACAGATTAACATTAAGACAGCTATGAATATGCATTCAAGTACATAGCATGTATTTTTTTTTTGGTAGGGAATGAACAGTTAGGCACACAATCAAAGAGAAAAAGAATGGTGCCTTGAGTTAGTGATAAGGTAACAAATGTACAGGCAGGTTCAACACCACCTAATTAATTCAAATTAAGGTTACGAAGGACCTAATTAGCAGTTAGATTAATTTTTTGTCCAAGGAACATAGATGAAGTGTTGTGGCAAATGAACTCTGTAAGGAAATGGGAAAGAGAAGAGGGACTTAGGCTGAGTTGTTCCTCTTGCCTTACCTTTTGCCCTGTCTGGTATGATTCTCTGAATCATCTATGTGAAATGGATGTGTAAGATGAAGTGGCAAAGAAACACACAGATAATATCTCAGTTAATTTGCATCAAGAATCCCTGTCTGAACAGCAAAATCCAGGCTTTCATAGGAATCTTATGTAGGGAAGTCTTGGATTGGACTTTGACACGTTTCATTTTCAATGTCCCAATTGTTTTGACTGTGGGAGACAGGGATGCCAAAAACTTGCGAAGACTGTCCAATTTACTTTTTTTTCGCCCCTGCAGTTCATTATAGTGTTCACAGGTGAGAAGAGGAAGTGCTGCATTTAGGAAAAAGCATCAGTATCCGTGATACTGCTGCATCACATACAGTTAAAGTACACTCAATATGCGTAGGTCAGACCTGACTAACTGGGTTGCTGGTTTCTGGAATAGAATTCTCACAGAAGCCATGTTTACCTTTTGTTTATTTACAGTTGTATTTCTGATAAAGATTAAATTTATTTATAGATAATGTGTTTTGTAGTAAAAATGTATATCAATATTGGAGACAAAACAAATGACTGTATAAATACTCTGAACTGAACCTTTTGTTAAATGTTTCAGTTAAATTTACTGATATTTAAAGTACTGAAGATAAATATTTTGAGGCAGAACATATATTATTATTATCTGTGGTTTTGAAGTTGGATTACAAAATCAAAAACACCCCAACAAACATATACAGTGGCCTCCTTCATAAACCTAACAGACTAATCTAACCAGGAATCAAACCTACCACTTAGTGTCTAAGTTTTGATGCTCGATTTGGGAGGTTGTATAACTAGATGCTATAAGCAAATCTTAGTGTCGTCTGGCGTGATTATGAATTTCCAGATGAGTAGGTAGCATACAGCATAGTTGAAGTGCTTACCTCTAATATTCACATGCTATTAGTGTCATTTAAAACAGTGTCTGAGTTAGGCTTGCCTTGGGAAATTAAGGATTTTCACTGGAGCAATAGCCAGTTGGGGTGTAAGGCCTCTATAGACTTAGCATATTAAGTTTCTCTATTGTACAGTTTGCTGTATGACATTTGGATAAGTACTGGTGCCCTACAGATTCTGGCACACTCCATTGCCCCAGAAATTCTCTGTTTCTATGATCATCAGTACTATTAGTGTGTCCTGGAAAGGACTTTCTCCTCTGAGTAAGCTGCCAGCTGGCCAGTAGATAATACACAGGCATTAGCTGCCACTGGGGAAAATCAGGGTGAAATTGGTCATTTGCAATACTTTGGCACAACAAAGTTCTGAACCCCTGGTGAATGGTAGTATGTTTAGATACAGTAGTGTTATTTGACCAGTTAAATGCCAAAGAGCCAAGTTTTCCAGTGTAGACTTAAAGGAAAGTTAGAACTCTGAAAATAAATTGTATTAAGAAGAGCTGGTGAAATCCTGCTACTGAAAGGGAAAGTACGTAAATGAAGTAAGCATACCAAATATTGTGTTAAATATCATAGCACTGGAATGGCACAAGACCTTTAACACATATTCTTTTCAGGTTCCTGAATTTGGTTAAAAAATAGCTTGATGAACCAGAAAAATTGTATTTCACCTTCAGTCCTTTCCTCCTGAGCATGTTCCCAAGAGCGACACAGTTGAGTATCATGTTCCCAAAATAAATACTAATGTAATGACATCCCAGCACATTGTAACATATGCAGTGGGAGTTAGTCATCTTATGTTGTGATTTATCTTAATTACTCATTTCTTTATTTTGGAGAATATGTATATTACAGAATCAATGCTTGTTGATAGTGCTGCTTTTAATGCTCATGTTACTGCTCAGATAGATGCACTTCTTTGCGGAAAGAAATAAATATGTAGAATGATTCTGTTTTCATAGTATACATAGCTGACACACCTGGGAGAAAGTATTTTAAACCTCTCAGAATGTTAAAAACAGATACATCTATAATGTATAAGCTGTATGTCCTCCATATATCTATAACGGGTCTTTCTGCATAATTACAGTTAAAAGAAATGTATAGAAGAACCCAAATTCAGCTTGTAAAAGAAAGTGGTCTGCTGTAATACAGAATCTCATGCAGTTTCAGACACGTGACTGCATTAAATAATTCTTACTTGTCACTAGACTAATAGGGAGTCCATATAAACTTAGCCAAGTGGAAATAGTGTTGTGAACTTTTCACCTGAAGTTACCTAGTAAGGGAAAAAACAGTGGAACTGTAGTAAGGATCTGTGTGGAACTCGAGGCAGTGTCTTCCTGCTTTGTCTGATGGGAGTATGAAAGTTAAATTGTCATTTGAATGATATTGACTGAAGAGAAGCCCAAGAGTGTTCAAACCTTGGGAAGTTTCACCTCCCCCTCCCTTTTGTTCTGTTTCATTTGAAATTAAGACTATACTGAGGTCATATGAATAAAGGAGTATTTCTCCACTTTTTTTTATTGACTGAGCAAGATAAGATAAAACCTACATGTAGTTAAGACTGCAGTTGACTGTATATCATCCATCTACCTTGGATCCTGTGCTGCAGAGATTTATGCAAGGGCCATACTCAGGTCACCTGTTGCCCTGGCCTGCAGGCCACCATTTGAGAAATCCTGGTAAAAAGATGATGGAGATCAGATGTCAACTTCTTACAGATCACATGCAGAGCAACTGGAGTTCCCTCCATATATTGCAGCTTATCAGTTGTGTCTGCAATATCTGATATCTTGTATGTAAAGTAACAACAAAATTACATGCAAATGATGGCGGCATTTTGTTTTCTTTTGTACTAAAATACTGGCATTTCTTTTCACATGGAAACCTCATTTAATGCATGACATTCCAGGTTAAATCTGAAGAGGATTTTCTAATGGACGCAGAAATACTTGAAGGAAAAGCTGCAAAGAAAGAATAAGGGAATTCTGGTTCATCTGTTGTAAGTAATATCTCTTGGCTAGTCAAATATCCTTAACATTATTACTCTGAGCTTTATGCACAGAGATTCTTCTGTATAGGGAAAAACTAGAAAGCAGAATGCTCTGAAAGATCATGCTCATCTGTCTTTGTCCCCTTTATGCTTGCACAACAAAAAGTTAAGAGTGCGTTAAGTATAAATGGTGGTTAATGTACTGATGGGAATACTTTCAAAGTGGACAACACAGCCTGGATGAAGCCCAACACTTAAGGGTATGAAGGCTGTGATTAATCCTTAGATCCCCTTTCTTATATGTAACACTGAATGCACTTTAAAGTCTAGGAAGGTAGTTTGAAAATTATGGTAGCTCTTACTCAATATAGATTTCTCAAAAGGTGTACTTGCAGGTGGGGAAGTGACAAGCACTAGGATGTATTGAGGTAGGAAATAATTTCCAGGCATTTGAGGAGAGCTGCTAAGAAACTACATCAGGGAGAAAACCTTTCTGTGAAGTTTGGAGAACATGGTAACAAAGCTGGTCCAAAAAAAAAAAAAATTAGTTTATCCTTTTTGCTTTGCTGGGAATCTTTTTCCAGAGTCTGTGAGCTGCTTTTACTCCCCCCCCCTTTTTTGTTTTCTTTCTTTTTTCTTTCTTTTTGTCTTAGGAGTGCCATCTGGTTTTCAATGTTTGTTTCTTTTTCCAAGGAGACAATATTTTGGGACAGGAAGTGTCCTTTTTGCCTTTGATTTCTGTGTGACATTGTTTTATTCTTCACATATGCAATTTGTCAAAAACTTTCTAGCAGCTTGTGTTCATCTGTAGAAATGCTGTTTGCTACCAGCATCCTTTGCTTTTTTACCATTTTCAATGCTGACAGCTTGTTGTCTTTTAAAAGATAATTTTTTTCTTTTTTTAAGAAAATGAAATGATTGATCCTACCAGTATTTGATAATTGATGGTGGTATTTTTACATATACTATGTAGTTATTCCTGTACTAGCTATGGTATTCATTACCCTTTTGGATCCCAAGCTACTATTTATAGCAAAGACAAGAATCTGCTCAAGGAAATGTGGACTTGATTAATATCCTTAATTACACTGCACTGGACCAAAAGGTAATATTTCTTACTGCCTCCTGTTAATAATCAGTTATGTCTCAAAGCACTTGGATCAATAACCTATATTTTTTCCTTCTGCACTGTTCTTATCGTGTATTAGTATGAAAGTATTCAGATGAAGAAGACTGTGACTGTTAACTAAAGTTCTTCAGAAATGTGTTATTGATGTACTAAAAGTTTGTGGAATTGGAGATGTTCAAACAGCTTAGCAGCTGCCATTTTTAAGCTGAATATTTCTTAGAGGATATCAGCCAGCTCTGCAGAGTGCAGGGACACTAAGGAGGGAAGTATTTTATATGGACATGTGTTCATCTCTTGACTGTTTGCCTGCTAAGGCACAAGATAATTCCCACTTGGTGTTAGAGCAGCTCTTTGGTTAAGCAACTGTGGACTCTCAGAAGTCCACACATATATTTTACTTTAGGGACAGCACTGTGTCAACAGCACTTCAGGCTGGGGCAGTGGGATCTTAGCCTGTGTGTTATGCCCACATACAGACATGATTTAAACTGGTTGTCCTTTGGCTTCAACTGTAAATTCCAGGTTAACTGTGTGGTAGTCAGCTGACTTCTCCATATGCTTTGTGATGGTTTGCACTACTGCTGGCTTACTGCACTAGGGCTCCTCCTGTTGCTGTTTATCCTCTGAGTTTTGTCATTCGAGCCTCTACACCCATTGCTAAGTGAGTTATCAATATGATGAGTCTTAATTTCTTTGGCAGCCTCACAGAGCCAAGGTGATAGTGAGAGAGAATTGAGCTTCCATAGGCTTCCGTTCATCCCCGTAACTTTGAGTACTGTGCTGTGTACCAGTGTATTATGCAAGCTTGAAACTGTCCCAACATAGAATTATATAACTAAATCCTCAGTGCATGCCTATAGCCCTGACCTAACTGCAGGTGTAATATCTTATTATCTCAAGGGTAGTAATCAAGAGGATGGGGACAGACACTTTTCAGTGGAGCCCAATGACAGGGCAAGGGGCAATGGGCACAAAGGGAAACACAGGAAATTCTATCTGAATATGAGCAAAAACTTTTATACTTTGAGGCTGACAGAGCACTGGAATGGGCTGCCCAGAGGTTTTGAAGTGTCCTTCTCTGGAGATACTAAAAATCTATCTGGATATGATCTGTGCTCTAAGTGATCGCAGTTTAGCAGGGGGCTTGGACTAGATGACCTCCAGATGTCCCTTCCATCCCCAAACAATCTCTGATTCTGTCATAATACTGACAACCAGCAGTCTGCTCTTTGCTCCCTGCAATGTTAAATCTAAAAGGCTAAGCCTTGTATTGCTGTTAGTTTTGTAGAGAGTGGAAGGAAAAGAAATCCCTGAAGTGAAAGTGATAGGATGTGGATAACAGATTTTAATTGCTGCTTTCTCAGACTGTCTGTAGTCTGCCTAAAACAGATTTTCCTGCTGATTCGCATGAAAGAAGACAGCGTTTTAAATATTGATGTGTATCTGAAGGCATTCTAAAGGGCCCAGATGGACCTTTTCAACTGCATTTTTCTGATAATGTTTGTTGTGTTTTTTCTAATTGGCAGCCATGGGGTTCCGGTCCAGGACACCATCCCTCCTGACCATTGCTGTTCCCTGGGCAAGGGTGGGTGTCTGATCTCCTCCCTGCTGGCAGCTGAATATTTTAGGGATGTCACTGACATGAAACCAGAATGAATAGATTCTGCG